>NDGM011047753.1:0-12490 GCA_002564305.1 Octomys mimax | reverse complement strand
TTGATAAAGGTATCAAGAGTACACAACAAAGTACTGCCCATCTCTTCTTCAATAAACAATCTTGAGAAAACTATGTCTACTTATAAAAGAATAAAATTTGAGCCTCATTTATTGTTACATAATAAATAACAAAGAAGCCTCAAATGAATTAAATAATTAAATGTAACATCTGAAACTGTAAATCTCCTGAAAACTGTGGGATAAAAGTCTAATGACATTTGTCTTGGTGGCAATTTCTTGGACATGACATGCAAAACACAAGCAACAAAAAGAAAATAGAAAAATGGTATAACACCAAGCTAAAGCCCTTCTGTACAGCAAAGGAAAAAAATTAACCGAGTGAAAATGAAACTTATGAACTGGGAGAAAATATTTGCAAACCATGTACTATATTTCCAAGGGTTGATATCAAGTATATAAGGAACTTCTAGAACTTAATAGTAAAATAGGAAACAAATCAATTAACCAACTAGTACACGAAATGATGCTCAACATCATGAATCATCAGGGAGATGAAAATTAAAGCCATATTCAAATGTCACTCTATACTACATGTCAGGATGACTATTACTAGTTCTTAAAGATACTTATTGATGAGGATATCTAGAAGTTAGAAACCTTGTCCATTGTTGTTGTTGGTGATATCATCACTATGAAAAGCATTGTTGAAGTTTCTGAAAAATTAAAAGCAGAACTACCATATGGCCTAACAATTATACTTCTGAATATATATCAAATGGATTGAAGTTCAACTCTCAAACAGATATTTGCAAACTTTTTCAAGAGTCAAAATACGGAAACAAACTGAATGCCTATAATAAGTAGATGCATTAAGAAAATGTGGCATATATATATTATATATATATATATATATATAATATATATATATATGATAGACTATTATTCAGCCTTAAAAAGGAAAGAAATCCTGCCATGTGGGTTAGCATGAATGAACCTGAAGAAGACTATGCAAAGTGAAATAAGTCATAGATTGATAATTACTGTATGAATTCTCTTATATGAGATGTGCAAAATAGTCAAGCTCATACAGAAAAAGGTTAGAATGCTGGTGTCCAAGAATTGAAGGGAAGAAGAAATAGAAAGTTGTTATTCATCAGGTATGCACCTTGAATTATACCAGTTGAGTTAGCTCTAGAGATCTGCTATATAACATTTTGCCTACAGTTAACAATACGATAATACAAAAAGCATGGTTGAATACCTCTCATCTTGATCTTCTAAATGTGTGCCATTTCTAATGTCATATCAATTATTATACTGTCTTTAAAATAAATATTTAAAGAAATGCAAGATACAAGAAAATAATTAAGATTTATTGAAACCAAACATTAATATTCAATTATTTGTCCAATCTTGAATAGCTATATCTGTTAATCTGAGCCATAGATTTGATGAAAAATTATGGATAATATAACAACTATTGTTAATTAGCTATTCTTGTTTTGAAAATCTGTAACATATATATTGTTGTATGTTATCCTATTTCTGCTATTTGTTTTTGCTTTTGTTTTTACTCTTCAAAATAAAATTAAATTAAACTAAAAAATACTGTATTGCATACTTAAAAATTTTAAGATAATAGGCCCCACATTAAAAGTACTTAAATTAATAATGTAAAACAAAAAAAATTGCATACAAATATGGTGCATTACATAGGAAAAACAGAGATGGAAGACATTGTTGGGACAAGTAGAACATGTTGAATATGGACATTGAATGAGACAACAGTATTATATCCAAATATGTATTTTGACTTTGGTACCCGGTAGTAATGTAAGAAGATGTTATACTTAGAAAATGCATATTGAGGTATTTTGGGTTAAAGATTCATGAAGTCTGTAATTTCCTCTCAAATTCTAAGTAATTCACAAATATAATTTGCATATGAATACATGCTTGAAGAGAAAAACATAAAATATTAAGTTAAAAGGGTTATACTGGATAAAAGGTGAATTGGATTTCTTCAAACACCTCCTAGAATTGTAATGCATCTTTGAATTTATATTAAAAGAAAAACCAAATAAGAAATAAATATATTTTCACCTTTTTTCAGAAGTACTGTGGTTTGAACTCAGAGCCTCAAATATGCCCAGTAGGCAAGCACTGTACCATGGTTTTATGTATGATATTTATTTATTTATTTAAAAATACTTTTTATTATTTTTAAATTTTATTTTGAAGAATGAAAACAAAAAATAATAAAAACAGAAGCAAAAAAATAGAAACAAAGACAGAAACACAGTAATTAACATACAACAATACATATGTTACAGATTTTCAAAGCAAGAATAGTTAATTAACAATGATTGTTCTATTATTTATTTTTATCATCAAATCTGTTGCTCAGATTAACAGATGTAGTTATTCAAGATTAGAGAAATAATTGAATATTACTGCTTGCTTTCAAGAAACCTTAAATTTTTTCTTTTCTTTTTAAATTGATTTTTAAAAATTTTATTTTAATGACAGTATAATAATTGATAAGACACTAGAAACAATAAACATTTAGAAGACCAAGATGAGAGGTAGAGAAGTGTGGTTTTTGTATTACACAATGCTTTCCTCAATGTAGTTGCTTAGATTGCAGATATCAGCATATAGTGTCAGTCAAGGTGAAAATTCTACACATTAACTATCATTTTCAAAAACTGATGGAAATTATTAGTACAATCATCTCAGCCATCCTGCATATATATACTTGCATTTCCTCCCTTTCTTTTTTTTTTCCTATCTTTTTTCATTTCTCTCATCTTTGTTGTTTAATCCTTAAGTTCAGTTTCTCTCTGTTTTACCAAATTTATTATACTTTTCGGGTTTTATTTCTTCTTTCAGGTCCTTGAATGAGGGAGACAATAGATATTTACATATGTGGATCAGATTTATTTCACTAATAAGTATAGCCTTTAGTTGCATCCACTTATCTTTAAAGACTTAAAGGTTATCTTTCTTTATAGATGAGTAATACTTCATTGTACAAAAATACCACATCGTTTTTATCCATTCCTCAGGTGGTGGGCATTTGGGTTGTTCCCAAGATTTGGCTATGGCAAATTGCACTGCCATAAACATGAGTACACATATATTACTATGGTTTGATGTTTTCAGTTCTTTTGGGAAAATATTCAGAAAGAGAACAGCCAGGTTGAATGGGAGTTCCAGTCCTAGTTTTTTGAGGAATCTCCGCATTCATTTCCATAGTGGTTGTACCAGTCTACATTCCCACCAACAGTGAAAGAGTTCCTTTTTCACCATAGCCTCTCCAGAATTTGTTGTTAGTTTATTTCTTTATGATAGCCATTCTTTCTGGGATGAGATGATATCTCAATGTTGTTTTAATTTACATTTCTCAAATGGCCAGTGCTGTGGAACATTTTTTCATGCATTTATTTGCCATTTATATGTCTTCTAAAGAGAAGTGTGTATTCATCTCAGATGTCGATTTTAGGATTGTATATTTAAATTTTGGAAGCCAAATTTTTTTTTTCTTTATATAGTCTAGATTGAAGACATTTGTCTGAGTGATTATTTGTTAGGATTTCTTTTTCCCAATTTGTGGGTTGTCTTTTCAATCTGGTGGTGACATCTTTTGACATGCAGAAACTTCTCAATAAAGTGAGAATCAGTTGTTTATTCTTTGCAGTATTTCACATGCTGTTTGATTTTGTTCATTAACTGTCTGCCTACCCCTATGTCTTCAAGATTTCCACTTACTTTCTCTTCTAGGAGATTTAGAGTTTCTGTTTTAATATTTAGATCTTTAATGCATTTTGACTTTATTTAGTGCATGGTGATAGACCTGGGTCTAGTTTTAGTTTTTGGCATGTGGAGAGCCAATTTTTCCAGCATTGTTTGTTAAAGAGCCTATCTTTCTTCCAGGGAACATGTTTGGTCCCTTTGTTAAAGATAAGATGGTTCAATATGTTTGTAGGTATATTTGTATCTTCTAATCTGTTCCATTGATCCTCAGGTCTGTTTTTTTGCCAGTACTATGCTGATTTTATCACAGTAGCCTTATATTATACTTTCAAGTCAGGGATTGTAATGCCTCCTTCCTTTCTTTTGTTGCCTAGGATTGCCTTTAATATTCTAGGTCTTTTCTGGGTCCAAATAAAATTTAAGAATGTTTTCTCTAGCTCTGTGAGATACAGTGATGGTATTTTGACAGGGATTGCATTGAATCTATTTTAACAATTTTGGAAGCATGGCCATTTTCAGTGTTGGTTCTTCCTGTCCAGAAGCAAGGAATATCTTTCCACTTTCTGAAATCTTTCATCTCTTTTTTCAAAGTATTATAATGTTCATCTTATAAATTTTTTACTTTTTGTTAGATTAATTCCTAAATATTTAATTTTTGGATGATTTTGTGAAGGGTATTTTTTTTCTAATTTATGTCTCAGTGAATGTATTGTCTATGTAGAGAAATGCTATTGATTTTTGGGTATTGACTTTGTATCTTGCTATGCTACTGTATTTCTTTTAATTCTAAGAACTTCTCAATGGGTTTTTTTGGGTCTTCCTAATAATCTTGTCATTTTCAAATAATGATAGTTTAACTTCTTTATCAATTATTATTCTTTTACTTCTCTTTCTTGTCTAATGGCTTTCACTACAGATTCCAGAACTATATTGAATGGGAGTGGTAGGAGAGTACAACCTTATCTTTTACTGATTTGAACGTAAAAGATTTCAGTTTTTCCCCATTTAGAATTATGTTGGCTGTTGGTTTGTCATAGATAGCTTTTATCAGATTGAGGAGTAGGCTATCTATTCAAATTTTCTGTAGGCCTTTGATCATGAATGAGTGTTGGACTTTGTCAAAAGCCTTTTCTACATTGATTAAGACGATCATGTGGTTTTTGGTTTGGGCTGCATTAATATAGTGCATTATATTCATAGATTTGTGTGTGTTGAACCATCTTTGCATTCCTGGGATGAATCTTACCTGGTCGTGGTGTTTTGCTGTATTCTATTTGCTCATATTTTATTGAGGATTTTTGTATCTATGTTCATGAAGGAGACTGGCATGCAATTCTCTTTTTTTGCTTGAATCTTTCCCTGGTTTTGGTATCTGTATAATACTTGCCTCCAGGAATGATTTTGAAAGTATTGCTTCCTTTTCAATTTCTCTGAACAGTTTTAGAAGTATTGGGATTAAATATTCTCTAAATTTCTTGTAAAATTCAGCTGTGAATCCATCAGGAATTGGGATTTTTTTCATCAGTAAGTTTTTTTTAAATTACATTTTCAATTTCATTGGTTGAAATTATCTTTTTTCAGGTTACCTAAGGGTTTATCAATTTTATTTAATCTTTCTAAGAACCAGCT
Organism: Octomys mimax; assembly: GCA_002564305.1. Taxonomy (NCBI): domain Eukaryota; kingdom Metazoa; phylum Chordata; class Mammalia; order Rodentia; family Octodontidae; genus Octomys; species Octomys mimax. The sequence goes on along the minus strand of NDGM011047753.1, from coordinate 7,144 downwards.
TTTGATTCACTAATTCTTTGTATTGTTTTTTTGGTCTCAATTGCATTAACTTCTACTCTAATCTTTATAATTTATTTCCATCTTTGGGCTTGATTTGCTCTTCTTTTTCTAGAAGCTTGAGATACAACACTATGGTATTTATTTGTTCTTGTTCTGTTTTCATAATGTGTGAGTTCACTGCTATAAATTTTCCTTTGAGAACTGTTTTCATTGCATTCCACATATTCCAGTAGTCTCTGCTTGAATTTTCATTGGACTGCAGATATTGTTTAATTTCTTGTTTATTTTCATCTTTATCCTATTTTTTGTTGATGAGGGTATTATTTAATTTCCATATGTTCATGGGGTTTTTGTGGTTTCTTTTGTTGTTAATTTCTAGTTATATTGTACTATGGTCAGATAATATGCATGAAACAATTTCTGTTTTCTTGCATATGTTTAAGCATGATCTATGGACAAATATGTTGTCTATTTTAGAAAACATTCCATATGCAGCTGAAAATAATGAGTATTCAGTTGTGGTTGGGTGAAACACTCTGTATATGTCCACTAAGTCCATTTGTTCAAAGGTTTGGTTAAGTTCTGCCACCTCTTTGCTAATTTTTGGTCCTCTTGACCTATCTTTTTGAAATAAGGGTGTGTTAATGTCTCCTGATAAGATTATGATATTGGGTAATAGATTTTTCATGTCTATTCAACTTTGTCTTATAGAGTTGGGTGCTGTTATATTTGGTGCGTACATATTTATGGCTGTTATCTCTTCCTTTTAAATTTTTCCCTAACCAGTATATAGTGACCTTCTTTATCTTGTTTGATCATTTTTGGTTTGAAGTTTAGATTGTCTGTGAATAGGATAGCTACCCATTTTTCTGAGATCCTGGAGCATGTAGTAGTTTTTCCATCCTTTGACTTTCAGCCTAATAATTTCTTTATGGGTTCAATGTGTTTCTTTTTTATGTGTTTAGTACAGGATGTACAGGGTCTCACTACACAGATCAGACTCATAGTGATCCTCCTGTTTTCAGCTTTCCAAATGCTGGGATTACAGGCATGTGGCCACCAGGCCCAGTCTCAATTGCTGTCACAGCACAAAGTGGGGGCACAGCCAAGGATAAAAATCCAGGCCCCTGTGTCTGCCTAAGCAGGTGCTTTTATCCACTTAGCTATTTCTGATATACAGCATATTGTTGGATTTGTTTCTTAATCCACTCTGCCAATTTATTTCTTTTAATTGGTGAATTCAGTCCATTTACATTGGTGGATATAATAATTATTTATTTATGTCTGTCATGTTATTTTCTTGTTGGTTTCCTACTTTTTGCCTGTGTTTAATTGTTTGATGGGTTCTTTCCATTGTCATTCTTGGAATTGTGATCATTTTGACCCCTTTCTAGAATATCTTTTAGTACTCTGTGTAGGTCTGGTTTAGTTGTCATGAACTTTTTAGTGTTTTTCATCATGGAAGTATTTTACTTCTTCATTAAACTTTAAAGAGAGTTTTTCAGAGTATATCAATCTGGGTTGGAAATTGTTTTCTTGTAGGACTTGAAATACTTCGTTCCATGCTCTTTTTGACTTGATGGTTTATGAGGTGAAATCTGCTACTATTCTGATGGGTTTTCCTTTAATATGATCTGTTTGTTTCTTTTCTATAGTGTCTTTTTGTATGTTGTTCTTGTGTTGAATTTGTGGGATCTTGATTATTATATGTATTGGTGTAATTTTAATTAGTTTGATATTATTTGGAGTTCTATATGGCTCAGTTACTTGAATGACAGGTTGTTACCACATATTTGGGAAGTCTTCTGCTATTACTTCTGCCCATATTCTTTTTATATTATTTGTGTTGGCTACTTTTTTCTCATTGATGTCTATTAGTCCTATGTTGTTCATCTCTGCATCATCTTGCAGCTCTGGAATCATTATTTCCTGGGTCCTACTTATTTTTGAGGGATTTTTTCTTACCTTTTCACTAGCTGCAATGGTGTCTTCAAGGTTTAAAAGTCTATCTTCACTTTCATTCAAATAGTGTTGCCAACTTATGATGAGGTTTTAATTTCCTGTATAGCTTTTTGTATATGCTTCATGCATTCTATTTCTTTCCTATATTGTTCATTCAAGGTTTCCATCATTTTTCTATTCTCTATTTTTTATTAGTGTCTTCTTTAGAAGCATTTAGTAATTCTTTCATTATAATTATCATTTATTCATTTACCTGGTAGATTATTTCTGATTTTATTTCCTCTTTACTCTTCTACAGTTGTTTCTTTACTTCAGTTGCTTTTATTTCAGTGATTTTGTGTGTGTGGCTTCCAATTTCTTATATGCTGATATCTCCTGGGTTTTTTTCTGGGTGGGCATGGGGCCTGCCTGAGAATGCACGTTGCTTCTTCTTTTTGTCATTTTCTATTTCAGAGGAACTCTTTATTTTGATTTCTGCAATACCTTTTTTATGACAGTTTGATAGTAGGTGGCTGTACCACTATAATCAGAGCTTCTCTGTAAGCTCTTTAGTCATCTCTCCAGTGTCAGAGATTCTTGTTCTCTGTGTGTCCCCAAATTTTTCCTTTTCTATTGATTGAGAGTGAGATATTGGTTTCCATTTGGCACTGCCCTCTGTCCTTCAATATAGAGCTTTGGTGAGGTTATTACCCAGGCACTTCCTGACATTATTAGCCAAGGGAGAACATGTGGTTAAGGCAGATATGGTTTCCTATTTACAATAGTACAATCAACAATACTAATAACAGGTAGTGAAATTTATAAATTGACAAACATTTGTAAGTAATGGGTTTGTACTTTAAGCCATGGGGCAAACATTATAGGTGTATAACAAAGCAGTTCTTAAATTGGGAATTTGTATTTAAGTTAGTTCCCCTGAGTTCTGTCTGGGCACCTCTCCTTCATGTACCTAGAGTTTTCCAGGGAGACTAGCTCACTCTAGTTACTTGCTGTCACCTCTGTGCCATGAGGATGCTCCCACTGGTGTGGGTCTTGGTCTGGGCCCTACAGGGCCTAGCAGTTTATCTCAGCTCACCAGGTCTAGATCTACCAATTCGAACTTGACCAGTCCTACCTAACTTGCACCTGGCTGCTGTGCTTGGCTTTTTCCTCCTGTGCCCTGTCAAAGTGGACCTGCTGGGCTCTGCTGGCTGCTAGGCTCTGTGACTCCTTCTGGGTATAGCTTGATGAAGTGACGTGAACCCCTTGGGCCACTGTCTGCTGGGCTTCATGGCTCCTTCTAGGCATGGCCCACCAAGGTGGAGTGGACCCTGATTTTTTTAAAAAAAGAATAAATATGAGCTTAGCTATTCTTGGGAGTTTAAAATATGTATTGGAATAAGTTTTTTTTTTTTTTTTTCGGAACGAGGGATTGTACTCAGGCCCTTGTGTTTGCCAGGGAAGAGCTTATGCTACTGAGCTACCTCCCCAGCCCCTGGAATAAGTTTTTTGAGAAAGGAGGAAGAAATACGATTAAACAAAAATGACTTAATTAGCCTGAGGGCAATTCATTCTCAATCTAGAACTTATTGTTTGGGATAATGACTTGGTAGAGATATGTGGTTTTTTGGATTGGCTGATCTAAACATGAACCTGAAGGTGGCTTCAGACAACATGTAAGATTAAAATGCTAGTACCACTTTCACTTCACTCTGAAGAGGTAGGAGTAAGAAGCTCCTTGAAATGGGAATGTTTGACTCAAAATATTATGTAATGTGCTTAGCCACCCCAGCCACTCAGTCTAGGAAAACATGGAGAATACATGAAAAAATATTTTGTATACAAATATTCAAGAATAGTACCTATTTGCTATTCAGGTTACCTGAGGAGAAAGATTTACTAATAAATCTGAAGCCAAAAAAAAACATGGAGGGAGTCCTGTAATGAAACAGTACAGCATAACACCATCCTTGAAGACATCTAAGTTGCCAGTTCTCTGTAGACCGGATGTAATTTAGGAATGTTTCAGTGCAATTGGGCTTCTGATCTCAATGGGAATAATATCATGTGGAGCTACAGAGAACAGGTGGTGGTGCAATTACTATAATAAAATCATGTTTAAAATGCTAATTAGAGGATTTTGACCTGCAAGAATCTCTGGCAATGACTCCTTAGAAATGAAATAGATGGACAGCCTGGTAAGTGTTTCTTGAAATACATAGGCAGGAAAAATTAGGTTGGCTGGGAAGAAAACTAATTAGAATTACCTTATGAGAGACTTATAGGCTCACATCCAGTTTCTAAAATCAAGCCAGTACTCAGACCCTAAGTCCTTTTAGTTAAGGAGAGGCAAGTTCCTTTTGAGGAATAGCTATGCAGAAAACTACAAAACTGCCACCACATAATGCTGATACTATCTACTAGGATGACTGTGAACTGGTAAGAAAGGAACTTAGCCCTTGTAGGCTTTATTAGATACTGGGTCTGAATGTAAGATGGCCCTCAGAGACCTAGGATGACACCAGAGCTTAAAAATTAATAGTAGGAGCTTGTGGAGCTCGTACTGTAGTTGGAGTCTTGGCCAGGGTTTTGTAGAAGTGTATCTGATGGGAACATGAGAGTCCTCAAGTTGTTTCCTTAGTTATAAAATATAAAGTACACCACGTAGCCTGACACTTCCATAGTGGTTAGTTGATTTGTGAAATGGAGTTCTTTCATGTGATGTACAAAATGATGGCTAATGATTTAGGTTTCAGTGAGAAATCAACTGATTACCAGCATTTTATTGGATTCTTTGATTGATAAATTTTGCTTTATTTTAAAGAGAATATAAACAATAAAAGTGGTACAGCATTTTAAAGTAAGATGATAAGAAATTAACAATGGTTTTTATATTGCAATTGATGAAATATTTTACAACCTCTGCATTATGTATATGAACTTTTTGTCTAGATAAACAAGAGTAAATACTAAAGGCGCAAGGGATGGACCATGATAGCTGTTCTTCTGATGGTACAATCTTCCTCAACATTTTCTATTCTGTTCTCCTTCCCAAAAGAAGGGGTGACCTATGTAGACTAAGTCAGTAGAGTATGAGTTTCAGGGCATAAGTACTACTTTTGGTCATGATAATTCTTTGTAGGCCTGGTTGTCTTAGGTTGCATACCTTGGCTGGGACCTTTATACACAATTCTGTTCTTTTGGGTTCTGAGTATCACTCCCTGTTCTTATTACATTTGGCATATCCTAAAGCAAATGTGCTATCCATGTAAGTATTGACTTACTGGTCCAGTTGTTTGATGTTACAATGCAGTGACAAGAAAAAAATGAATAAAAACACCATGAGAACTTATCCATATCTTGATGTCATAATGGAAGCTTACCTTTTAAATAATCAAAATTATTAAATTATGTATGGTAGAAATTTAAGATGTAAAATGCTTATGATATATTGTTATTTTCATACACTACAGAACACATTAGGAATAGTTTAGACCTCTCATGTCTGAAGAAACTGAGAGACAAAACATTAAAAGACTTGATAATATCATAAATAGGGTTAGCATCTAGTACCTTTTATGGATATTTTCATTTCTTTGATTTATATAATAACAAAATTGAGCTATAGCTTTTTATCCTTATTATCAAATTTTTCCATAAATCATTTCAGTCTGTGCTTCCTAGCTTTACAGAAATAGTAATATTTATATAATCAATCTTTGGAAAGTGAGTTTTCAAATTTTCAACAAATTTAGCTAATTTTATGTTGTGATTTTATATTTATTCATTTTGTCTTCAGATTATACACTGCATTTATTGATTTTTGTTTCTACATACCTAAAACTTAATAGTGTCCTGTGGATAGTATAATTTCAATACAATATGTTTATTTAATAAATGTATAACACAAACTGGGTAAGAAGTTAAATAAGTCTTCTCTGAATGTTCTATTTTCTCTGAATAACTTTGAATGGTCTTCTGTCTTTTGAGTTTGTTTCTCTGGCCATGCCAGCTGTGAAGTTGGGAGCCTGTACTTTAATAACTTGTCCTTTTTTATCTTCAAAGTTTAGATCACACAGCAGTCAACATTGTCTTTATAACCAGAAGCATACCTTCTTATTTAAGCTCCTTCACACTCTCCAGGAAAGCTGCTGTGGCTTCTCCATCTGCTCTGTAATTACAGACTCACAATGCACACCTTTGAAATTCAGAACTGGCTCTTCACTGATCTCTCAGTACATCTGCAGGTATTTGTGTGGTGTGATGAGATTTATTGATGGAATCTCTATCTTCATAGACAGCTCAAGAGTTTGGCTGGGGTTTTATCACCTGTATTTTTTTTTGTCAAGGACACTAAGGAAGAAAGGCTTACAGACCTGAGAGAGCCCCTGAGGACACAAGCTGATAGACTTTCATAAACCAAGTTCAACTTCTGTCTGTCCCTACAGGGCTGTAGTGTTCTACAGCCCTGGTGGCTTCAAAACCATCATGGTTTAGAATAAATAGTAATGTGATACCTAATACAGTCTGGATCACTTACTTACTTTACTTTTAGTCAGACTTTCTCCTGAAAGAGAAAAAAATTAACTATCAAATTCCCAATAAAAGGAGAACAAATGAAAGAAAACAAAATTAACTATCTAGGCCCTGTGGAGTGAACTACCAAATGGAATTCCATGTAGTGGCATTGTGTATTTAATTCACACAAGAATGTGTGCATGAACATATGGAAAGAAAACCTATTATCACACTGAAATTGTAACAATCCAAGCGACTGAAGGAACACACAAATTTTATTTTTTCCATGATTTTCATGCTGCCTCTGACTATGTCTGCTGAGAACAGCTGCCTAATTTTGTTAAGTTTTTATAGTTTCAAATAACAGAAGTGCTCATCCTTCTCAGTTTTCACTTTTGATTGTTAGATTGCATCTTTAACAAAAGGGAAAATGACAGTTGTTAAGAAACGACCCCATCCTTTGGTTACTTTCTTAAGTTGTTGCCAATGTAGGGCCAGGCAAGTGAGAGTGATGGGAGAGACTTGAGGGGAAAGTGACAGACAAGATAGATGATCCATTTTGCGTTTGTATATACAGAGTAGTTAGGATAGATATACAGCTACTTTTTCTTAATTCAATGAAAAGAAAGATTTGTAGTAATAGTGCTTGGACAGGATATCCTGTCTGCTTCTTGTACTATGGATA
>NDGM011047750.1:0-11325 GCA_002564305.1 Octomys mimax | reverse complement strand
CTTCCCCAAAATAAAAAAAAAGTACAAGGAGGGGAATAAAGGGTGCACAGAAGGAGACAAGGAGATGATCTCTTGTAATAGGGAAGTGATAACAGGGAAACAGAATGTGAGAGGAGCAGGAGGGGAGTGGGACTGTAGTAGTCAGCATTCCTGTACTATAATAAAGTACCTGAGATAATCAACTTATATGAGAAAAGATTTGTTTGGGCTCACAGTTTTTGTGGTTCTGGTCTATGATCCTCTGGACCCATTGCTTTGGAGCCAGTGGTGAGATAACAGTGCAGCATGGGAAAGTAGAAGGGAGAAAAGCACACGCCTCACAGTCAGGAAGTAAAAAAGAAGACAAGGCGGACAACTGGAGGGGAAAGAAGACAAAGACAGAGCTTATGTCCTGGGATCACGGAATGAGATTGCAATCGTTTCAAAAATCATTTTAGCACATCAAGCAACATCCAGAGTGTTCACGAAGTTCATGAAAGTGAAAAGCATGTTGTAAAGAAAGGTGATTGCTTGGGAGGTGGATCAAAGTCTTTCAATGGCCGAGTCTGACCTAAGCCTGGCTGTGCCCACAGACACTTGTGACCATGTGGACAGGAAACTTCTCTGGACCAGCCTGTCAGCACCCGGAAAGCTGTGCCAGTGACCAAGCTTTAAACCTCTGGAGGTCACACAGAATGATGAGGTATTAGGAGCCAGGGAGATGGTTCAGTAGAATAAGTACTTCCCTGGCAAGCAAGTTCAATCCCCTGGCAAGTTCAATCCCAGGTTCCTCAAAAAAAAAAAAAAAAGATGAGGTCCCACTGTGGCCTCCAAGGTGACCCACAGGTCTACCTAGAGGTGAGTCAGAAGGGCAGTTAGCGGTCTACTGATAAAACAGTAAGTGGATCTTGAGGAAAAAGAACTTGTATTGTTCACCAGTTCCCACTGTGTGAGTAATCCCACCATCGCCAATCTAAGAATCAGACATCACTAAAGGTGAGGTAGGAAAGGGACTCTCATAACACATTCAGTAGATGCCCAGTATATTGTCCAGATAGAATAGCCAGAAAGAACAACAGCACAGACACTGGGAAAATGTAATAAGGAGGAAATCACATACTCTGGGTTTTTATCTTTCTATAGAATCTGTTTAACTGTAAGTTTATCTAACATAGTTTTCAATGTTGGCCGTATTTAGTAACTGGCTCTAAGAACTCCTGTTTAAAAAGTGAAAAAATAACAACTGGCTCATGGGCATTTGGTGATTGCTTAGTGTTCAGAAGGTTCCCTCAAAGATCAATCACACTGGAAAAATCTTGTGTTTTCCAAATGAGTATGATAGAATTGCCCATATTTGTATGAGAATGTGTCTTTTACTATTAAAATAAACTTTAATGCAGAATATCTTTTCAAAAAACCCCACAAGTCACTAAAAATATCATGTAAAATTATTCTCGAGCAATTCAACATGTATATGATACATAAATGAATTTCATGTTTAGACTCAAGCCAAATCTCTCAAGTTCTCTCACTATTTAAATCACAGAAATTTCAAAATAGAACATTCTTCTCCCAAGCATCTCAGATAAGGGATGATCAACTTGTACTCTGTAGGCATGGGTTTGCAAATTTTTGTCAGGTTTTACTGCACTGATTTACTCCAAGGGAACTGTGATGGCCTCACTAGTGATGGGGTTCGTCTTCCTGAGGCAATTTCCATGTTGGCCACCAGCTGAGGCGAGCCACGACAGGCCCCAACCTGCACAGGACATTGTAATTTCCCACCAGAAGTTGTCTCATCAAAGGCTAACTGCTCTTCCTTAACAAGCTTTCCTTCAGCTCCTGGCTATAAACTTCTGCTTTAAGTTTTTTTGGTGAATCTTCTGTGAAACATTTCAACTACTACCGCACCAAAATGTTGAAAATAACTCTTCGTCCCAGTACAGTTCATCCTTCACATAAATCCTCCCTTAAGCATCACAGAGCACTGTAACCCTCCATTATGCACAAGTTCACTTTCAGTAGTTTCAGTTAGCCATGGCCAACTGTGGTCAGAAAATATTAAGTGGAAAATTCCACAGAGAAAAAGAGCCCAAATTCACATAATTTTATTGCACTACAGTATAATAATTGTTCTATTTATTCTTAGTTATTGTTAACCTCTTACTGTGCTTAATTTGTAAATTACATTTTATCATAGGTTCATGCAGATAGGGAAAAAACATATGAATAGGGTTGGGTATTATCCATGATTTCACGCATCCACAGGAGGTCTTGGAATTCATTCCTCTAGAGAAAAGGGGGACTGCTGCCTATAAGTCAGCAGTAACTAGATGAACTTACCTGAGGCTCACTCAGCCTCATCCCTTTAAACGTTCATTAAGATAATATTAGGCCCTAAGAAATCTGAAAAACTTGCAAAGACTTAGAATTGATTGAATGAGAGTTTTCTAAACTTTCACAATTCATCCCATTACCACAAACATAAAAATATTTCTCTACCTATGTAAAGCAGGGAGAGATGAACTTCAAGCCCTAATTGCTTCCTACAACTGACTATACCTAGAAACACTGATATACCCAGGACCAAGCATGAAGCAATCTTTCCACAGTGAGGTACTGTGTGACTCAAACGTGTTATGTAGAATACTTGCCTAGCATAGTCAAGGCCATGGATTCAATCCCCAGTATTAGAAGAATGAACTACTGTCATGTAGTAACATGGGTGACTTAAACATAAACCGATTTCTTCAAAACCTGCCACGTTGTGCATAGTTTGTGGATATAGTATCCACAGCCTGTGAAAATACCTTAGCAGTAGCCATCCTAGAGCTCTCTGAATTCTTCCCATCCTTACATTTAATTCACATGCCCCGGGGTCTTCCTCACGACATGATAAAGGCAGTGTTAGAGCCAAAAACACAACATTTCACTTTCGCTCTTTCTCCAAAACACAGCTCACTTAGAGCCATGTGTTTCCAATGCTCATTAAGTGGAATCAGCACAAGAAACCACTAGTGTCCATGTTGAGAGGGATTCACCTTCCGCTTCAGGAGGGTGGTTAGAACGCCATGGGGGCCACCAAGGAAGGAAGTTTCATGTTGGTCATTTGGCACACTTCTCTCCTTGGCAAAACTAGCAAGACCCCAAAACACTGACAGTTTTGGTCCTGCAACCATTAATCGGGATATCTCAACTTGAATGGATTGAGGAAGGCCTAGGAGGCTAGTAAATCTCATTTATTGGTGTGTCTGTGGCTGATTGACAAGTAGACCAGCAAACTGAGCGGGAAAAGCCACCCCCGATGTGGGTGGCACCATCCAATGGGCTTGTAGTTGGGATGCAGTAAGAAGGGAAAGAAGGAAGTTCTGGTCTGAAAGAGCTCCAGTCTTTGCCGTCACCTTGGGTTATGGACCTCCAGTTTCTTCAGCCTTCCAACACAGACCTGCACCAGTGACCACCAATTAGCTTCCAGGCCTTCAGCCTTGCAGCTTCCATCCTCTGGCTGGGCAGCTACAGGATCTCCTTGCTTGGTGGCACACAGAGAGCCCGTGTTGGCTTCCTTGCTCTACTCATCCTGCAAATGGCCACTGCAGGCTTTCTTGTCTCTTAGCTTGTAAGCACACCTAATAAATCCTATTGCAGAAATATATATACATATATATTATATTTTATATAATGTAAATATTTATATAAACATGTATTTATATTGATTCTCTTCCTCTAAAGATCCTTAGCCAATAAAGGTGCACACATCTTTCTCTTTAGTGGTAACTGAAGAAATATTTGACCCAGATTCTCGCTTCCACATGATGAACTATTGAAGGCAGAAGAGCTGAATGAGAAAAAACCTTACAGTTGAACGTAGTCTCCATGTGCCCCTACCAAGTTGTCGCTGTGCCGTAAACATCTTCCGCCCCTTGCATTTGTACACACGCCTGCCTTCAGCAGGAGCACCATCGGCCTGTCGCTCCAATCCCTGTGCATACGAATCCCCTCTACTCAACACCCACATCAAAGGCTCTCTCCTCAACAACTCTTTACCAAATGCCTAGTGAGAAGTAATTTCTTGGCCAGACACCATAATTCATACCTGGAATCTCAGTAGTTTTGAAAGATGAGGCAGAGGGATGGAAGGTTCATTGCTCAGCCTAAGTAACTAAGCAAGTCTCTGTCTCAAAATTTTTAAAAAATAAACTAATCAAGGCCTGGATTTGTAGCTCAGTGAAAGACCCTAGGGATAATCCCCAGTACCAAAAAAGGAAAAAATAATTTCTTCCTCCTCCAGCATTCCATAGTGCTTTAGCCAGCGTCCACTCCTAGAACTTCTGAGTTACTGCTTGTTGTATCTTGTCCTCCTTCTTAGAGTCTAACTTTCTGTAAGAGAAGGTCTTTGTCTGATTTATCTTAGTACCCTCTCGCTCCCACAGGTTAGCTCAGCATCTACAGCATAACAGGAACTCAGCAAATATCTCAAAAGTGAGAGAATAAATGAATACACTAATGAATAAATACATGAAATCTTAAATTTTAAAAAAAAGCCTTCCTTCCCTGGACAAAGCTGTGGCATCTATCACTCCTTAGTCGAATGAACAGGGCTCCGCTCCAGCCATGCCTCGCTCCTCCCCATCTCTACAGGAAAGAGACTCTACAGTAGGAGGATCCCTGCATTCCAAGAAGGTAAAAGAGCCAGAATAACATGGTGCCAGAGGCCCCAGACCTGTGCAAAGGCTCCACATTGTACTCCACCAGGCCACTTCTGGATTTCACCTATTCTATATTTTAGTTTTCACAGACTATTTCATGAGTGGAAAGTTCCCATCTTTTAAGAAAAGAAATTTTTGTTGTTGCTGTTTTTTGTTGTTGTTTTTTAATCTTGCCTCTCCACACGTTACACGTGCTCTTCAGGAAGTCAAGGCATGAGGATTGAGCCCCCGCTCCCTAGTGCGATGCCAGAGCCTTCCTAGGAAGGCGGCATCAGGTAAGAAGTGCAATTTCCCAGGTCCTAATTTGGTAAGTGCCTTCTCTCAACTTCACTTTTCTCATGTTTGAAACAAAAAGGATTGCTCTAGGATGCTACTGACCCATACAACCAAGAAGATGAAAATGGCCTACATTTGTGCAATCCATTGTGGAAACCACCAGCCTTAGGTGGCTGATGAGCACTTGAAACGCGGCTACTACAACTAAGGAGTTGGGTTTTAAACTTTAATTTAATTATAAGGTTAGTACCTACCTGCAGCTGCCAGCCACCATATTAAACAAGGACCATTCAGACCACGATCTGTAAGTACCACTGGCTCTGAAATGCCAGAACTCTAAAGGAGACCTCTGCCTCTCTCCCCGCAACAGCAGGCCTTGGCATTTAAAATGGTCTCCACCACCACCGCCCCTGCCTGCACAGTGCGTGTTTAGATGTGCACACACACACTCACACACATGCGCACACATGCATGCACACACATATTTAAATTCAAAGAACTAAAGTTACCCTTCCCCCAAACAAACAGTAGGTGTCTCCATTACTCAAAATATCCACTGTTGCGGTTGACTCAGAAGCTCCAGTGAAAAAACAAACCTGGGCCTACAGGTTGCTCATCCTTTGCTACAGCTGGGCCCAGGAATCCCGTCACTGTAAAGGAAACCCTTAAATGCCAGACTACCAAGCAGTTTCTCTACAGGACAGAAAGATTGCTCCCACTGCCATAGGCAGCTGCCCACTCTGCCTCCTTGAGCAATTCTCCCCCGATGCTGGCCCTAGAGTCCCTGCTATGTTTCCTCACATAGTCCACATTTTTCCAAAGATAACATCAGAACAAAAATAAAGATCACTACCACATCTGCCCAGAGCTGTACTGCGCAAAGTCAATTTGCAAGGCACTCCCTGCAACTTTGTGTCTAATGATCCGCCCAAGAGGCAGGAACTGCAACAGCAAGGGAAAATAAGTAGACTGCAGTGGGAGGCCGTCACAGGGCTTTGAGAATCAGGGCTGGAACCCAGATTTCCTACAACCCTTCACCCACCGTAAACACCGACCAAATTCATCATTTTATCAAACCCTTAGTTAGAGAGAGGGCTTCGGGTGTCACTGTGGCACATGCATCATGGCGACACACACAGTCTTGCACACACATCACTATTGCCCAGACGTCGCTGCCGTGCAGAGGTTAGGAGCGTGAGCTCTGGAGTCTTGCACGCCACGTCACTGCCTCCCCTGAGAACCAGTTTCCTCATGTACAGAGTTGAGGGAAACCATAAGGAGCATACGAGTGGCAGGCCTCCATGTGCATATTAGTTACGAAAGAGAAGTTGCTGTTTCATCCTTATTCTTAAAAAGGGGGGGTCCTGGCCAAGCTCAGCAGACTAAAGCACCTGCAAGCAGGCACAGGGGCCGGGGGTTCATTGAGGCTGGGCGTGGTGGCGCGTGCCTGTAATCCCAGCTCTTGGGAGGCTGTAAACAGGCAGATCACTATGAGTCTAATCTAATTGTGAGACCCTGAACACCCTGTAGACTCTTCCCTAAAATACAAAAAATAATAATAAATAAGCCAGCCTGGAGATTTTTCTGCATTAGCCATTTCATTCATTATTCTCAGCTTAGTTGAAATTTTGTGTTTTAACTAGACATTTTCACTGACCTTTCACTTTCACAGTTGGTTACCTTGTAGCACACGTCACACCCATACACATACTCCACCCCTTTCTTCATCACTGTACCTCACAATTTGTCCTGGGGCATACTGGGGTAGCACTATATCCTTCCTAAATGTCAATTAGGAAGATAAATGGCCTCATTATCCATTTATCTGCCGTCATGATTCATTTTGAGTTGCCCTAACAGAACACTTGGGATTAGGGATCTGGAATATCCCCAAAAGTCTGTATGTTAACTACTTGGTCCTCTGGGAGGAACTACAGTATATGGAGTTGGTAGAATCTTTAAAATATGGCCTTTGGGTCTCTAAAGGCATGCCTGTGCAGAGGACTGTGGGACTCCAGGTACACTGGGCTCTCCTTGGCTGCCCAGGGCCTGAGGTAAGTGGTCTTGCTCTACCGCACATTCTCACCAGTGATGTCACTCCAGGCTAAATCTGGCCAATCAGGAACTGAATCCCTGGATTTAGTCAAAAATAGCCTTTTCTCTTGTAAGCTAATTCTTCTGAGTGCTTTGCAGTAGTGATGCAAAGTTGATTAAAACACTGAGTGATTTCTGGAGCCCAGACTTGAGTTTCTGAAAGTTCTGGAAGCTGGGAAGTCCAAGGTAAAGGGGCTCCCACCTAGCAGGGCATGTGTTTTCTATGTCACCCTACACAGTAAAAGACAAAAGAACAAGGAGGTGGGAGGAGGGGCGGATTCATCCTTTTAGCAAGAATCTGTGCCCTGTCACAATGCTATTAACCTGTTCGTGAGAACAAAGCCCTCACGCCCTGATCATGTTCTAAAGATCCTGCCTCTCAACACTTTGCATTGGAAATAAAGTTTACAGCCATGAGCTTTGGGGGACACAATCAAGTCATAGCATTCTACCCGGATCATCAAAAGTCCTTCTCCCATACTAAATGCAGGCATCCTATCCTGAACAGCCGCTAAGAACTCCTTCCAGCCGCAGCCCCAGAGGCCAGAGTCTCGTCTGAATGAGCTATGAGTGAGACTCAATCTATGATTCATCCAAAGGCAATTTCCTTCCCAAAATACAATGGTGAGACAGGAATAGAGCAGACGTTCTCATTCCAAAAAGGAGACACAGGCAAGAAGAAAGGGATAACTGGTCCCAAAAGTCCAGAACTGTATGGGAAAAAAAAAAAAAACAAAACAAAACATTGTCTTAAAGCTGGAAAATAATCTCCTTTAACTCCATGTCCTACATCCTCACCACACCGTCCTTGATGGGCTTTGAAACCGCTCACACACGCTGCACCTACCGAACTACCACCAGGTGGTGCCATTGAGCCCACTGCTTCCGTCTCCGAGGTAGTGGACTGAGCCACCCCGGCGCCCTCTTGAGCCCAAGCTGGGGCAGTAAGGGCATGCTGGGCCAGAACGCACAGAGCAGAGCCCCAAGGCCACCTGCGCAGCAAATGCTGAAGCCCAGGGATGCCCCTCTGGAAAGCATGCCCTGCCCCGGGCCTGTGATGGGCAGGCCTGCCGTGGAAATCTGCACAGTGCCTTCAGAGACCGGGCCCTGGCCAATCTTTAGGTGTTTCTCCTAAACACACTGTTCATTCTTTGCATGCCAGGCTGAAAGTTTTCAAAATTTTTATTTTCTGTTTCCCTTTTTAAAATTTCATCTTTAGGGCTGGGGAGGTTTAAATGCCTGCCTGGCGAGCGCAAGAACCCAGGATCCATGCCCAGTACTGCAGGCTGCGCTGGCCCCACCCCCAAGCACAATGAAGGGACCCCTGAAGCCCGCCGTGGTGGTGCACACCTCTAATCCCAACACCCAGGAGACTGAGTCAGGAGGATCACTAGGAGTCCAAGCCACACAGGGAGACCCTGTACCAGACAGACAGATGATAGATAGATAGATAGATAGATAGATAGAGATTTCTTCTAAAGTTTAAAAAAAAAAATTCACCTTTAAATTATTTTTCTCTTCTCTCATTTTACTGCCATTATCCAAAAAAGAAGTTATGATGCATTCTTACTACTTAGATACTTCCTTTACCAGGCATCCTAGTTTACTGCTCTTTAAGGTCTACCTCCTTCAATGTCCTAGGACTCAGACATGGTACTAAGACTGTGGCATTCTCTGCCCCCTTAGAACAAGAACAGCCTTTTATCTAGTCTCTAGCATCTCCTCAGTGCCACCGGAGACTTCATTAGAACGATCTTAGAGGCCACCAACATTCTAGCCACAATCACTCAGCCTCTAAGAAGTTCCAGGTTTGTCTTCAGTTTTCTTCTGGGCCCTTCTCACAATCACCCTTCATTTTCCATTTTCAGCAGTCTAGACCTTTTCCAGCCTGCTTCTCCAGACTGCTCCAGCCAGCCCACTTCCAAAGCTGTGTCCACATTTTCAAGTTCAGTATCTATTATTATAAAATCTCTACCTCCCACCAATAGCTTTTTGTTTTGTGCTGCATAATAGAACACTCAAGACTGGTTAATTTATAAATAACAGATATTTATTAGAGTTCTATAAGCTGAGAAGTCTAAGGATAAGGAACCCATATCTGGCAAGGTCTTCTTGCTGGTTCATCAGTGGATAAACGATAAGAGACAAAGAGAAAGGGGCAGGATGCTGAGCTCATCCACGTATCAGGAGCCCACTCCCACAATAACTAACCCAATCCTGCTGTAACAGCATTGATTCAATCCAGCCACCCCTAAAATTCCCACTTCTCAACACTTCTGCCTTAAGAATTAAGTTTCCAACACATGAACTTGGCTGAGATGTCCAGACTTTAACACCACCAAATATCATCCTGTAGATGTCATGAAATCCTATCTAATGAAATAGTTGTCTGGATAAAGCAAAAACTGTACTTCCTAGTGCCTACAGAAGCCCCTGGTACTTTACTTTACTCTCCCACAAAATGACATGTGGTTTTCAGCCTCTGAATATTTATTGTAATAAGGGGTGGTGTGTTTAATTCGAACAGCTAGGGAGCTGTAACTCCCTGCCCAGCAGCTGTACTTTCATGTGACTCAGCACAGGACCACAAAACTGTGTCTAAATCACTCTCTAAAATCACTACAAAAAGTCAAATATACTTAATATGATTTCAAATTCATTCAGACCAAATAAGAAAAAAGCTATCCCACACCTATCAATAAAAAACAAAAGCATTTAAATAATGACAGCATAAGCATCAGACAGTTAAGTGGACTCTAACGATTTCTTTTACATTGCAACTCACTGTAATTAGTCAAACACTCTTAGAGTATTGATGTGGAATATTTGGTGAACTCATAAAGATCAATAATATTTCTGTATATAAAGGTCAAAAAATACTTTATAAGATTACTCTTCTTCCAAAGATGTAATTTTGTTTTTGTTTTTGTTTTTGGTGCAGGGTCTCACTACGCAGCTCAGACTGGCAGTGATCCTCTTGTTTTCAGCCTCCCTAGGGCTGGGATTACAGGTGTGCGTCACCACACCCAAACTCCATCACTGGCTTAGCACTCCCCAGGGGCAGGGCCAACGTGGCATGTGGTGCCAGGGATCAAACCCTGGCCCCTGCGCTCACTTGCCTAAGCAAGTGCTTAGTCCACTGAGCTATCCCACTGGCCCAAAGATATAATTTTAAATTTTAATTATTTATTTGATACAGGGTCTCTACACAGCTCAGACTTGTACTGATCCTCCTGTCTTAGCCTCTCCAGTGCTGGGATTGCAGACCTGCGATACCACATCCAGTTTTGCCAGTAAAGCATGCCTGGGGTTCCAGGGCTGGCACAGCATGCAGTACCATGGATTGAAGCCAGGTCCTTGTGCTTGCCAGGCAGGCACTTAGACCATTGAGTTATTTCCCGAGGCTGAGGACTCTGTTCTCTAATGTCTTAAGTATGGAGAATAATCTAGGAACACTAGATAGCTGTCACTCAGTTGTTTGTTTTTGTTGTTGTTATTGTTGTATTTAAGATAGGGTCTAGAGGGTCTCACTTCATAGACTGGACTCATAGTAATCCTCCTGTTTACAGCCTCCCAAGTGCTGGGATTATAGGCATGAGCCACCACACCCAGTCTCAGCATGCCCTGGGGGCTCAGGCCAGCACAGCAGGCCTGGGGATTGAACTCCCACCCCCACATGTGCCGAAGCAGGCACTTTAATCTGCTGAGCTATCTGGCCAGCTCTTGTCACTCAGTTGTTATCAGCAGTTATTTGTCAAATTTTACCAATTCAAAGACTGTTGACAGGCTTATAAATGTTTTAACCATAACCAGAAGTGTATGTTTTCACAAAAAATAAACAAGCACATAGATGTTTTGGGGCAGAGGAGAAACTGAATGAAGTCTCAGAACAATGAGAGTTTTGTTCCCTTCGGCCAAGTGGTAACTGCAGAGGTGTGAGGACTTGGGCTAACGCCTCTGGTCTCTAGGTGCTGAGAAAAGCTGGGGAGGAGGGAAAACAAGGTTTTAATGCCCTGTGGGCCCCTACAGGCAAACTTTAGCCAGCGGTAGCCCAAGCTGAATTGGAGCCACTTGAGGCTCTTTGGAGTCTATCCACCACAAACCAGTCTTCCCTTGGGGATTCATTTGATGAAGACGGCGAGTTGGAAATGATTCCAGGTTGAGCGGGCGTACAGGAGGTACACTACCAGCAGAGGGGCAACTCGGCTCCAGACGATGCATAAGGTCAGCTCTTTTCTGCCATGGCAACCACTTTAAAATCACTTGGGGA
>NDGM011047745.1:0-13535 GCA_002564305.1 Octomys mimax | reverse complement strand
ATCCACATGGCTGACACTGACAAAGGTTCTACAATCTGAGGTACAGAATCTCAGGATAAATCAAGAGGAGATTTCACTGACCTTATAGTCTCCATTTTAATAAGAATTTAATATTAAGAATTTAGTAGAGGGCTGGGGAGATAGCTTCACAGTCTAAGCACCTATCTGCTAAGTGCAAGGATCCAGGTTTAATCCCCAGGACTACATGCCATGCTGGCCTCAGAACCCTGTGGGTGCACTGTGCTGGCCACCAAAACTGAGGCTGGTGGCACATGCCTACAATCCCAGCACTGGGGAGGCTGCAACAGAAGGATCACTACGAGTCTGAGCTGTGTAGCAAGATCCTGTACCAAATAAATAATTAAATAAATAAACTAGTGGAACACTGCTAAATGCCTTAAATGCACCGCTTCACTCAAGGCTTAAAGTGAATGGGGAAACTGAGGCTGAAAATGTTGAAATGAGCTGCTGAAAATCATGTGGTGGTGAGTGAGCCATGGGACTGGAATCTGGGGCCATCTGGCTCAGAATCTGAGCTGGCCACTTATCTATGCCATGTGTCAGCTGCTTTCATTCCATTCCTTTGGTTTTACAGTGTGTTAGGGAGGATGGGATTAGTGTCCCAAGAGGAAAGTAAAGGCAGTGATAGACCCCAGCCCCTCATGCCCCCTATCACAGGCTGACTGTCAGCCCATGAGGGGCTGTGGCTTTGAGACAGTGTGGGAGAAAGAAGGGAACGGTAGGCAGGCGCATTGCCAGACAGAAAAGACAGTGAGAACAGACTGTGGCTTTCTCCTTCTGGATTAAAAATCCTGGCATAATCTCAGCAATTTTGGTTGAGGAGTATTTTTTTCCATGATATCACCTCAGCTCTGAAGCAAGAATTCTCTAGAGCACAATAAGTAGAGTGGGAGGTTCAGCGAAAAGTGAAAATCACGAATGTCTTTCAGAAAACTTTCTGCTCAGATCCTCTGTGAGAAGTTTCCCAGCACATTAAAAAGGGCCTCCTGTGAACTTGGAGCCCTCCAGTGCATTTGTCTTTGTGGGTGGTTGTATCACAGCAGAGGACTGCCTGGCTCTTTTTAGTCTATGGACTGTCCTTATGTGTGTGACACTTGGGGACATGATGAGAGTTTGTTTGCAGAGTGCTAACTCCACCAGCCCTGCATAGTATTTTAGGATACTATGTTAGACATGACCTTGAATCACATTTAGTAGCTTATTTTTCTCTAATTTTTTAAAAGCTCTATGTTTTGGCAAAGCAAAAACAAAAAAAGACTGATTCTAACTGAGAAGCCCACAGAAATGTCCAGGCACAGACGCAACAGAAAGCCAGAATGGAGTGACAGTGTTAAATGTAGGCCCTTCAACTCTTTCTTATTAGTGCTGCTAATTTCCATTATTAATCTCATTTTTGAATTGTTTATTCTTAAATCCTGTTTCCCTCTTGTTCTGATCCAGCAATATTAGTATGTGACCCCAAATAATCACACAACACATTGCATTACTGTTTTCCTATTTTTGTCCTACTTTTGGGTAAGGGCATATACCTTACAACATGAAAATCCTTAATTATTTAAGTTGATTAAAATGCACTGACTAAATATACCTAATTTGTGATTTTTGTCTCCATTTCCTCTCTCTCCCTCTCCCTCCTTCTCTCTTTCTTTCCCTCTCTTTCTCCCAGGAGTGCTCTATCACTGAGCAATACCTCTAGCCCTTTTAAAAAAAAAAATTGGGGGGGGGATATTGGTTTTGCTAAGTTGTCCATGTTGACCTCAAATTTGTGATCTTCCTGCCTTGACTTCCCAGGTAGCTAGAATCAAGGACATACACCACTGTATTTGACTGCTTTACATTCTCTTTAATATCATGAATTTGAAAAGAGCCCCAGTGACATGGACTAGATGTTTAATGATGGAAGCATAGGTGTCCACTGAAACTTCCAAAGAAGCCATCCTAACATTAACTATCCATCTTCCCAGCCTCTTTACCCTTGGTGACATTTATGACAAAAGTTTAATTAGTAATGTGACCACATTTATTAATACCAGTGATCCTTTTGGATTGATAGTGGAGATCCTTTCAAATAAAATTCTTCATAACATCTAGTACCCATGATGTGAAGGCCACATTTCCCCTAGATATGGACCTGATGTATATCCTGTAGGTGAATCTTGAGCACAGAGAACTTGAAAACTAGTTTAGAATTAAGGTGACTTGAGTAACACTGTGGTAGTTCTATAAGGACAGCCTTAGTCAATGGTATTAGTTCAGAGGAATTAACCCAGATCTGTGAGAAGATATTGATTACAAGGCCCTGCCTCTCTACATGCAATGGTAAGCACATTTCCATGTTAGTTTCAGAGAGACTAAAACATATTTAAACCATAAGACCATCTCTTCCTTATTTGATCTTTATCCAGCAAGACTTTGTTGAATACCTCTGACCTTCAATCTTTGAGAAGACAAGAACGAATTCGATAAAGGCTCTTCTCCCATATCTTTGGAATAGAAATGTGGGTCTAGAGTAGTGGTTCTCAAACATGCGGAACATCATAAGGAACTTGATAAAAATAGTCTATGCACGCACACACACACACATACACACACACACACACACAGTGTAGGGTAAGTAACAGGGAAGTCAGTATTTGAATAATTGGATAGCTGTACTATGGATTTCTGCTAGTCTATGGAAAGGAGTAGCTAATGCTTAATTTTTTTCTCTTCTTAATTTGTTACAACATTTTTGTCTTTCCAATTTTGCATGCATATACCTGGCAATCTAAACTAATTTGAAGACAACACTATGCAATACAATAAATACTGTCAAGTTCATATTATTTTACTATGCATCATTTCTAATCTTTTTATCATCATTTTTCATTCTCTTTAAAAAATAAAAAATAGTCTACACACACACACACACACACACACACACACACACACACTATGCCTCCAGTAAATAACAGGGAAGTCAATTGAAATGATGATTCTCATATCATTCTGATATTCTAGTTAGCATGGAGAAAACACTTTATTAGCAAACTGTCTGTGTACCCAAATACCAAATGCATAATTTATTATAAAGAAAGACTTTTCTATAATTACAGAAAAAACTTGTGGCACATGAGTGCATCTTGAGCAAAAGCAATGATAGCTTACTTCTAGATGATAATGCTCTTAAACAAAACTTCGAGAGTTGTCATTATAAATCAAGGTTACTCCTCTTTTTGTCTCTTCCACACATGCCTGCGTTTCCTTCCACTTTCTTCCAAGAACTGAAGCAGCACAAGGCCTTATTCAAAACCTTAGTAGCTTCTAGCACCACACTCTTAGGCCTTCCAGTCTCCAGAACTGTGCCCTAAAGTAAACCTGCATTCTTTTTTTTTTTTTTTTCTACTATGGGGATTGAACTCAGGACCCTGTGCTTGCCAGGCAAACACTTATTCTACTGAGCTATCTCCCCAGCCCAAACCTGCATCCTGTATACATTATTCGACCTCAGTTATTCTTTTACAGCAATGGAAAACAAACAAAAACAGATACCAGTAGTGAGAATGTGGATGAGTCATTTCAAGAGAGGTCACCAGGAACTACAACCTCCCAAAGGGCCTATCAATACATGATTGAAATACTGTAGAAATATCTGTTTAGTTAGAAGCCAGAGATACACCTTGCCCCATTATGGTTGGTACAAATATATCACTCTCCTCACAATTTAACTACTCAATATACCACTGGCACTGGGTACTTTCACAAAGTGGAAATAATCACAGCATATATAGTGGTAGCAAAGGTTACTCAAACTTCTAAATGGAATTACTAATTCTAAGAAGTTTAAAAATCTCAAACTTGGTTTTTAGGAACTCTGGAAAACATACAGAAAAAAAATATGTATATAGTCTCATCATCCAGAAATAGCCATAATTAGCCTTTTCATATGTAATCCTTTCTCAACTGATATAATATGATCATTTTTTGTTTCCTTTAAAATGATGTTTTAAAATTACCTTTAAATGGTTCAACAACAAGAATGAGATAAAGCAACTTCATAGTAATTATTTTAATAATTGGTAAGTCAAGATGAAAATTATGCATTATCTCCAACTTCTTGCTAAATTAAAAATGTTGAAAATAAAAAGTACACAGAAAATGCTTTAGGAAGTACGGAAGCAACAAGATAGATTCTTGCAAATATCATGTTCTTAAAGGATATAGGTAATCTCTTTTCTTAAAATACTGAGTAAATAAAAGATCATGCTATATTAAGACTTAGCAGGATAATGAACTGTAGGAATTATGATTATATTTCTTCCATTATTATTAATGTAATAAGTCTAGATATTTTTATTTGTGTCTATCATCCTGCTTACCCTTTTGAGTAAAGAGAACCATTGCTTCAAATAAACATCATTGAATCATGGTACCTAAGTGAACAAAGGACAAAATACTTATAAATAAAAGAACCATCTAACAGCAAACCCAAAACCAGTGGAACACCTGCATATGCACCTACACCCATTGTACAAAGGAAATGGGTACACACACACATTTTACAGAAATATGATTTTTCTTCCCAATGTTCAAACTTTAAATCTTTTCTAGGATACTATAGAATGTAAGCAGATAGCCCATAATGTAATGAATCACCCTACTATTGTTGTTGAAATTAATTGAGTTCAATACTTTTGTTTTATTAAAAATATCATTTTTTTATTTCAGCTTTTCCTTAGGAGAGATATTTAGAAATGAATACTGCATGTGGTAATTTCCCTGAAAGCTGGCTTAGGGTCTGCTTTTCCTCTTCTCAATTCCAATGATAAAGGGTGAGTCCAGGAAATTCCATACTAGGAAAGCGTGTATGGAATTTCGGACCAGATTCTGACTCTAAATCATGAAATAGTTTCTGCAGGGTAAGCTGCTATGACAAAAACCCCATGGTACAGAGGCTTAGTCAGACGGGAATTCATACATATACACCTCCCTCCCTTTACCACTTGGCTGTGAATAGCTTGAGGGTGGCTGAAAGGCACTGACATCTCAATACATGGCTTCCATTTCTGAGTCCAAAGTGACTACTACTGTTCATGTTGTTTTACATACTTCAAAGGGGAAAATGATCAGGAGAGTATACATACACCAACTATTTTAAAATCATTTCAGATCACTTCCCATTAGTTGAAATCAAGTCACTGGTTTCACCTAGTTGCAGCAAAAATAAAAGATAAAGTAGTTACCTGGACAGCCAAGCACTCGCTAGAACTGGGAGAAAGATCTGGAGGTACAAGCAGTAGTCTCCCCTGCTCTCAACCCTGGTTCTGGAATGCAGAAGGTGAGTGGCTAGAGCAGTACATGCCTTTCTCTGATGCCTGTCTCATTCAGTTTTGAGCCTTTGAGATGTAAGCATTAGAAACTTTACAGTCAGAGAGTGAAAACTTTGCTAATCTGACAAGGAATCAAGGCTCATTAAACTCTTAAATTCAGCATTTTTATGGGGTCTGGCCAAGCTGCAGTTGGTTAAGTGCAGAGGTCATTAGCTACAGGTTCATTTGAACTCCATGGTGTATTTTCCTTCTTTCTACTCCTTCTCACTCTGTATGTTTGTGGAACTCTGCTTTTTGCTATTAACAAGTACACAAGGAAAAATTCGGAGTTTCAGTGGAGAAAAAAACAAGTTTTAAAGAAGAATTTACAACCAGCGGCCTAATGAACAATGGTCTATTCGCACAGCTGAAAGCTCTACTCACAAATCTCTTTCACTTTTAGATTTGTGAGGAACAAGGGATTGTATTCTCTGCATGGGATTTTGCTTCTGGGCTAGGGTTGACTGCAAGTTTATTGGAATGAGCATTACGTTTTGTTTTGTTTTTACCATAAGGGACTGCTGCAAGGAGCCCCAGCACAGAGAGTATTTGAATAATAGTTCTTTCCCTTTGCTCAAAAATTAGGTTCAAGCTGAGAAGCACTGATGATTTTTTTTCAAGTCCTGTTTTGGGTGAAATAAGCAGACAAACTGAATTAATTAACTTTGTAAAGGGACTTAACACTGAGACAGAGTTGGTGGAAGGAGCACTGAGTTAGGAGTCACAAAAATCCTTTCTTGAAACTGTGGCCCTGCCACAACCTTTGTGAAGGATTGGGCAAACAGCCAAAATGTCTGTGCTGTGCTTCCCCAATTACATAAATTCCAGAAGGCTTACAATTCTGGAAGAAGAATGACTATCAATGTTCTAGTGTACTTTCAGTCTGATAACACAGAAGGCCTGGGGTACAGTGAGCCTTGGCTGAAATTATCTTTCCCATGAACCTGGTAAAAGCAACCATCACTTCTGGGATGCTTTTGAACTGTAGATTCTACTATCCATATTTTAGATCATACAATATCTGGTGGTTTATGTTTTACTGATAGATCTGCTTCCTCCACAGCTTCTTGAAAACAGTGTGTTTTATCTATGTTGTCTCTGTAGTATCTACTAGTGCTATGACTGGCTCATAGTATGTACCTGACACTAAATAAAACAATACACACCCAACATCATGTGGCTGCTTGGTGGCAGGACTGGGCAAGAACTCAGGTGTTATTACTTGCAGATCAGGTTTTTTCATGTTTGGCCTCTTTCTGTCACTTCCAAATAGGGGTAAAAAGTGATGAGAAATATATCTGGAGGTTCTTGTGAAAGAGAAAAGTGGTCTAATCAACTCTCCTTCCTTTCATGGAGTTATTCAGCTTTTGTAGTCTCTTGTTTTTAATAATTTATTCTCATAACATGCCTCTCTTTTCTTCCTCAAGAAACTCAGTTGACAATGAAGGGCCAGGCAGAAATATGTCAGTTCACCCAGGGAGAAAGGGGACTATGAATGCTAGCAAGAGCTTTGATGCCATGATTAGAAGCTGCAGTGTTCATCTCTCCAGTGAGAGCTGACATCTGCTCTTCAACACAAGACAAGCTGTGCTATTGGGCAGGGCACTCAAATCTGTGTTAGGCACAAAGGACCAAAAGGCCTGAGCCTAGGACTGTCAGCTGGGTCACTCTGTATGACCTGCTTCAGAATGGGGTCTGTGACTCAGGAGTCAACATAATCACACAGGGCAGGAAAAAGAAAAAGGCCAGAGACCTAGAAGGTTTGGAAAAGGGATGCTTTTAGCTCATAGAAGGGAAAGAGGCAACAGAAGCCACAGCCACAGGCCCGGGAGGAAGGCAGGCCACCGTGCAATCACCAAGGGAAACCCTTCCTGCTATTGTCTAGCTATACAGGCTTAGCTGAAAATAAAAATAGGTGGAAATCAAAACATGCCTGTGTACATCTCAAAGAAGAGCCACCCAAAGAATCAGTTGGTGGGAGGGGTAGGGAGATTGGGATTCTGGCCCAGTGAAAATGAGACTTCTGCTTACCTGCCAAGGTAAGAAACCAGGGAAGGAGGCTGCTTAAACCTAACTATGTTCTAAGGCATCAGAAGAATTTTAAACCCATGGATGCAATACAGAAAGTTTGATAAAATAAAGAGCCATCCAATATAAAAACACTCGAGTGATATAAAACATGGGCCAAAGCAGGCAGGCCTATTAAGCACTATTTCATAGATGCTGAAAAGAGTGTGAAAGCCACAATTCCAAATGATTCTTAAACTCTCATCCTGTTTCACTAAAGAAGTGTTGGAAGAAAGGGCTGTTTATGAATTATTTTTTTTTCAGGCCCTTTATTTTCCCCCTTAACTTTTTAAAAGATTTGTGTTATGGAAAATTTCAACTACATATAAAAATACACATAATTGGGGCCGGGGACATGGCTCAATGGAATAAGCACTTCCCTGACAAGCACAAGGGCCTGAGTTCAATATCCAGTTCCACAAAAAAAAAAAAAAAAATACACACAATTATCTAATAAACCCGTGTGTACCTATCACCACCTTCAACAATTTTTGGCCAATCTTGTTCCATCCATACCCCATCAACCTCTCTATTCTCATATTATGAACACTATATAATTTCACCTAAAATATTTCATGTTGTATTTTTTTTATGAGTTTAGGACAGGGTTTACAGGGTCTCACCATGTAGATCAGACTCATATGATCCTCCCGTTTCCAGCCTCCCAAGCTCTGGGATTACAGGTGAGTGCCACCATGCCCAGTCCAATCGCCAGTCTTAGTGCACCCTAGGGGCGGGGCCAGCACTGCAAGCTGGGGATCAAACCCCAGCCACTGTGCTCTGCCCAAGCGGGCACTTTAGTCCACTGAGCTTTCCGGCTGGCACTCCTGTTGTATTTCTAAAACATAAAAACATAACCTTTCTACTATGTTGGCTAAAAAATGAGAATTCTGTAGTCTCATCAAGTATTTAGTAAGTGGTCAATTTTTCAATCCTTTATATTTAACCAAGCCTTGCTTATTCCTCTGTTTAGGCCCAGTCTAGTTGCAAGCACAGAGACAAGCAAGGCAGGTTTCTCATGCTGGGAAAGAAGCTCTGAATACCCTGGCAATTTGGTTTCTACTCTACGGTAATGTAAAAGCCACACGATATGCCAGGAATGGAAAAGGTGACCCCTAAACTGGAGACAAGCACACTGGCAACATAAAGAGAAACTAACTGACAAATCCTTAATTTTGGAAGATGCCCAGATCAGCTGGGCCCAGAGCCAGGTGCTTAACAAGTTTCCATTGTTATTGGCAGCTGACAAACATGGAAGCAGACAGGGGACCTTCTTATCATTGGGAATTTTGTTAGCTGAGGCTGTATTCCTTTAAAAAGCACAATCAACCTGTAGCAAGCTAAGGGATTAAAAATGATTTTTTCTCAACTTGAATGATCCCCCATCTCTAAATTAAGCTGCCTATTTAGCGCCCTTAATAAATACATAGATAATTTAAACCATGTGGCAGCAAATTGAAAACATGGGCTTTTTGAACTATGTATTTTCTTTCTCATGTTGGAACACTTCCCTTGAGAAAATCTCAGGTCTCATGATTATGGAAAAGAAAGATCTGTATATCTTTCTGATTAAGTGTTTCATGATACACACATACACACTGATCAACATTTTCTTCTTTCTTGGCTAAAGTACAACATATGCTTCTGAGAAAAGCATTCTTTCGACACTTCTCTGGCTGCTGTCTGGTGTATTTGTCGACAAAATAAAATGTGAAAGGATTATATTTCTATAAAAGCAATTACACATCAAAGTAGCTTGTCATTATACATCGTGCAGCATCACATTGAACCAAAATACTATTTTCTGCCTGATTGTTAGAAGTAATGATCTATATTCACAAGTCAATAATAAATATATAGTCTGTTGCTTGATTGAAAACTGTAACACTCTCTGCTTGAATACCTAGGAGTTTGGACTGAGCAATATGATATGCTAGGTTTTAGATATGTTTGTATTTAGCCACAGATTTAAAATATAGCCCACATATGAAAAATCACTACTTACTTTGATATTAGTAATCTTTATTATGATCAAAAAAGTCCACAAAGTTTTTTTTTTGTACAGTTTTCCCTTTCCTTGAATTAATGAGTCACATCAAAGTGTCTTGGCTTTTAGGAGTTTTGTTACAATTTTCTTTGACCTCTTTCATGTATATCCAAAAAAAGGTTCATAAACAGCCTTCTGTGTCCATGGCCCAGGGGACTTCCCTGGCTCCTCATTCTCTCTGTGGTCAGAAGGCTCCCTGAGACAGTTTTCACCACACATTCCCTAGAGATGAAGTCTGCAGCTTCCCTTCAGATTCCCAGCCTTTAGCTGGCCCCGTTATTAAGCCAAAGCTTAGTCAAATTAGCTAAAGGGACAGATTTTGAAAGTTTAATTTCCAACTGTATTTACTTTCTCTTGCTACAAATGTGGGACGTAGTAGATCATTCTTGGCTTGGCAAAAACACACTAAAGATATTTTAAGAGGAGGCAATTCTGCCACTCAAGAGAAGAAGAAGTATTCACAGAGGCAAATTTTGTCTAATTAAACTTTCTGTTTTGTCTTGGGAGATGGACACTGAAAAACAAGCCCTCTGGGCCAGACTTCACCAAGATGAGAAAGCCCAATTGTCTGAAAAAGCATGTGAAGAGACAAGAGCATTGGCCTTTGGAGCCTACTGAGCAATAACACACCATGGAGCCAGCACTCCCGCCCCTGCCCTTTGAATTTCTCCTCTGAGTGTCCCGTGCTTGATTCCCCACTGAGGACTGTCTGAAGTTGGGAATCAATGGCATCATTTGAAGGAGCCATTCTTGCAGACAGAATCATGCAAGACTTGGTACCATGTAGGTTGGTAAATCTAAATATTGCATGCAGCTCCCAGTTCAACAATGCTCTTCTTTTTCTAATAATTTGCTGAAACTAATTGAATACAAGGCACAGTGCCTGGTAGGCTAGTTGTTCTGTTTCAGTTAGCTTCTGAGATTGTGTATAGCTGCACAGAGCAAAGAAGCCTGGCTTGTTTTCTTGACAATGTGATTGGGATGTATTTCTTAAAGCAGTTATTTAAGTAGAAAGGAGTAAGAGATTGACTCTTTCAAATTACTAAGAGGTTACATTTAGAAATAAAGAATCAATAAATTTTCATTTTATAGCATCTAAAAAAGTTGCACAAGGGTTGTATATAACTACTATACACTCTCAGTTTTTACTTTATTACCAAGATCACAGAGACTATAATTTTATTAGAAATAAATAAATGTTTATGATAATTTGACTTTTATGTTGGATTTAGTGTCACTTGTATAATCACAGATGCAGATGGTTTTTCTCTTCACTGCCTTATACTGAACTAACTCCTGGCATTCATAAAACATATGAATGCAACAGTAGAACAAGTGATACGTTTTGGTAGTTTGGATCACTGACTTGTAACCTAAGTAAGAGGCATAAAAAGCCCAGTGAATGAGGTATATCTAGATTAGCTCTCTAAAGATCCATTATGGAACTGTAGCTACAAGTCACCTGTGACAATTTAAATTTAAATTAAAGTGGAAAGTTCAGTTCTTCAGTTGCCCTAGCCACAACTCAAGTGCTTAATTAGCTACTGCAAGAAACATTTCCCTCACTACAAAAAGTTCTTTTGGGATGTACCTCTCAAGAACCCTGAAATTCTCAAGGAATTGTCACAGGCTGCCTGCATTTTTTATTCTTTATATATTTTTTTTTTTACTTGGAAAATAAGGATATGAGACCACCTAATCCCTCCCTAGGATTTGCCACTTCTGAGCTTCTCTTCCTAAGCACTTTCCTAATCCTGGGGCCATGTGTGTACAGGACTTTCAGAAAGGTCCTGTGGTGAGAAAGTCAGCTGGGAAACAAATATCTTAGAACTTAAAAGACTTCAGTTTACTTCCAATGCCATTAATGAAAGCTAAGCAACTCAGGAAATTAGCTGAACAACTTTGTCTTTGTGTTCGTTAATTAAATGAAGGGGCTCTGCTGCATGATCTTCAGAACCTGCTTGCTCTGTAATTTTTAAAAGATATTAACTGAAAAAAATCTTTTGCTGATGAGGTAGAATCCGCCAGATTTGGGTATTGTGTTGTCAGTACTGTTTTCTTTGTAAATATTTTGAATTCTCACAACACCCATTTAACAAGAGGGAAGCTTATACCATTCCCCTTTCCATGGAAAGTTTAGTGCAAAGGAATCTGTTATGGTTTGTGTGTATTTGTCCCCCCAAAGCCTCATGCAGTCATTGAAATGCAGTTTTACAGTTTGTGATTAATTCATGATCCAAGGCTGGGATTATGGGTCTTAGTACTGCTGGGACTATGAGTGTGAGTGCTACACCCAGCCTTGGGTGGAGAGCCTGAATGTAACATCAGAAAGACAGACTTGATCGCTGTGACCTCCTCCCCTTGCTCTCTGTTCTTTGCTGCCATGTGTCTGTCACTCTGCCTTGGAGCTGGCAGAGTATGGACTGAAGCCTCAAGTAACTGTGAGCTAAATAAACCTTTCCTTCCTTCATTTTGAGTGTTGAGTATTTGTCCCAGCAAGGAAAGAAGAGTAACTGAGACAGAGTCCTTTGTCCGAGACTTGGGGGAATGTATAAAAAAATGCCGGCTAAGGAGTTCTTTTTAATTTAACAATCACTGAGAGCTGTGTGCAGCCTATAGGCATGATCGAAGTTGCCACTTTTTTCCAAAAGTATGGGTGTCTTGTGGACTAGGCATGTGATAAATACTTAGTTTAGTATTTGAGTTAGATCTTTATAAAGGAAGGTATACTTTGGGCTCTTTAATATTATAGGTAATTCTGAAAAAAATCATTTTTACCACTGGATTTGGAAGTTTTGATGGCCTTTGTTCAGTTGACGTAATGTGGCCAATTAAGAAATACCCTCATCTTAAGAATTTATCAAGAACATTAGAAGACCAGGATAGAACTGAGCTGAAGGATCTATATACCCATTCAAGTGACTGGGTGGGGAGAGTAGACTACATATTGAGCTCAGGGCCTTCTCTCTGAGCCACATCCCCATCTTGTGTTGTTTTGTTTGACACAAGGTCTCATGAAGTTACTAATTGGTCTAGGCTGGGCTTGAACTCTTGTATCAGCCTCCTAGGATGCTGGGATTACAGGTATATGACACCATGTCTGGCTTTAAATAATTTTTAATGTACATTTTCTATATAGATGCCTTAGTTACTTTTCTTATTGCTAAGACCAAACACCAGACACTGAAAGTTAAGGAAAAAAAGGTTTATTTAGCTCACAGTTTGTAGAGTTTTAGTCCATAATTGGCTGGCTCCACAATAGAGTATTACATGACAGAAGGACCACAGTTCATGGCAGATGGAAGGTAGCAAAACAACAAGGGGAGAGAGTAAAGCCTTTTTCTGTCCCTTATATTATACCCAGTATACTGGGATTAGGGCAGTGCCAATACAATTAGTGGACTGATCCAGCAATCACCCACCCTTAATCCTAGCATTCCACTACAAATTAATCTCATGCTCTAGTCAC
The DNA here is from genome assembly GCA_002564305.1 of Octomys mimax. NCBI lineage: Eukaryota > Metazoa > Chordata > Mammalia > Rodentia > Octodontidae > Octomys > Octomys mimax. The sequence continues at coordinate 583 of NDGM011047745.1, read as the reverse complement.
CTCTGAGAAAACACTACAGCCATGTGAGACTTTGAGGGAACATCTAGATACAAATATAACCATGATCAACATCATTCTAGACCATAAGCACTCAACAATAGACAAATAAATCTCTTCCAAAGAAGCTTCTATCCCAATAAGAATATCTGGTACTTTCCAAAGCAAGATTCATGGAATCCAAGTTTCTCAAGAGGTTAACAGATATTGCACAGGTGAGTTGAAGTTGCTCACATAAGATTTGGAAATTGTGTGCTAAACAAAATTCAAGTTTTATTTGTTTGTTTCTTGTTGTAAGATCTCCATAGTTATTAAAATGTCAAAATTAGCATATAGTAGACAGTAAAATATTCCATGCAGTAATAATTTTATACAATTCAGTTTGGTCATTGAACACATTTTTACCCCACTGAATACTTTATGAAAATTATTAAAGCTCTTCTGGAAAATCTATTTAAAAGGTTGATAGGAATGTCCATAGCTGAATGACAAGCAGTCATTAAGATTAAGACCTATTACAGGAGCCAGGGAGATGGCTCAGTGGAATAAGCGCTTGCCTGGCAAGTGCAGGGGCCTGAGTTCAATC
>NDGM011047728.1:0-11060 GCA_002564305.1 Octomys mimax | reverse complement strand
CCCTGGCAAGCGCAAGGGCCTGAGTTCAATCCCCAGTTCTGCAAAAAAAAAAAAAAAAAAAAATAATAATAATAATAATTGATGATACACTTACAGAAATGTACCCTTTTCAGAAGACGCACTTGTTCAAGTTCTTGCACACTTCGTATGTGTATGTGGACATGATGTGATGGTCCGACCTGAGTCTTTGGTGAATTATAAAGTTAGGACTTAAAAATGAAAGTGTGTATAATCTTTGGCACATTGCAAGACCATGTTGCTACAGTTGACTCATGGAAGTGAAGCATGCTCTTTATATTTCTATTACCTCTTGCAGTTGCACCATGGGGAAGTCAGTATTATCCAAGAGTGATAGATGTCATTCAGTTTACTTAACTGTGCTTCGGGCTTCTGAGTCCAGTGGTCTTGAGCATCAAATCATATATAGTTCCTGCAAATGGCCATGTGAGGGCAACTTGGAAAGCTTAGCACCAAGCAAAATATCCAGCCCTGGTGTGGGGTAAGAGGCCTCTGAGCATTTCCTTGCCAGTGGTACCACACGTCCTCCTGCAGAGTGGCAGATATGAGCATGCTTGGCACTCAGGGACCCTGGCCAGAGTTTCATCAGGTGTGCTTCTGAGGAATCTTCCCCAAGCCAGGCATCTCTGAGGACTTTGAGAAAGCTGCTCAGTATCTGCAACCACCCATTGTAAGGGGCTCTGGAACACAGAGTTGTGCTGTTGCATGGTTAGGAGAGGTCCAGGAAATCACAGGACACAGGACACAGGCCTGACGGGATTAGGGATGGTGGAAGGCAGAGCTGAGGGAGGGTATCAGCAGCATCATTTTATCACCAGGAAAATACTTCTTTCACACTGTAAGAGTTCTGGCAATCTGAGTGCATACTGGCTCATTTCGCTATGGACCATGGTCTTGGACAGAAATTGGAGTTCAGCCACATAGCCATCTCTTCCCCAGAATCGGAGGGGTATTTGCAGGAACTTAGTGGCCAAGGGATCTGCAACAGCAGCGATCCTTCCTTTGTAGGCAGTCAGATGCTTTCAAAATGTTTCTACTAAACTAGGAACACACTCTTCCAGTGCTCCACTGTTGCGGTGTGTAATTAACTCACTCATTCTTCTAAAGAAAGCCTTTGCTCCTCTTGATTTTAAAAGCTATGGTAGGGCCAGGGAGATGGCTCAGTGCAATAAGCACTTCCCAGGCAATCGCAAGGGTCTGAGTTCAATCCCTAGTTCCACCAAAACAAAACAAAACAAAACAGAACAGAACAGAACAAAACAAAACAAAACAAAAAAAGCTATGGTAATCCTATGAGCTATGGTAATCCTATGAGAATGTGCTTTGTTCTTTCCCATGTGGAACCCATTCAAATTCCTAGAACTGGTATTTTCATACAGATTTTATTTTGCTTTTCTGTGTCCAGATACATTGACCCCTCAATAATATATTTTTTGCAATATCAGTCACCTGTGTTCTCAGCAAAGAAGTAGATGATGACAAATAACTAAACTGGAGCATGGCTTATTGTTTCTTTGAAGTGACTCACTGCTAATGATCACAGCGCTGCCCTCAGTAACACAGAGACAGCTTAGGTTTTGAACTACTGAAGAGTGGAAGGCTTTCTATCTCTGGTTTATTACATGCAGTTGTTTCCGTCCCTCAGCCATTGTTCTGTTTCCCAAATTGATTTATTGAAATTTAGCTTTAAATATTCCACAGCTTCTTAATGATATGACAATCAATAGCTTTTTGACAAACTCTCTTTTGCAGGTGAATTTATGTGAAATAAAATTATCAAGCATGAGAGAAAATTTGATAAGGATTAAAACAGGGAAATATTTTTACCTGACTTTTATAGGTGCTAAAATGCCTATTATATTCTTAGGATTAGAGATTTACATAATAAAATTCAATGTTTCAGGAATATTCCCACTAATATATTAGTACCAGGATACTTAAAATAATTATACACACAATAATACATACATACATCTTTCTATGTATGCATAATGTATATTTATTATAAAAATATTGAATCTCAAGCTGTTCTTTTATGTACATTTAACGGCACATGAAAATTTTATGTTTATGGCTGTGTTATTGTTCATAAAATATATCAAAACAATTTGTAAGAATTATTTCTCATGCATGATTATGGTTGCTTATAACGATATAGTAGTGCTAGTTTCTCTGCAACAGTAAAAATGCAATTCTCTGAAGAAAATAGTGAATAAGTTTGTGAAAATGTTATAAATTATGAATTGAATTCTAGAGATCATTAAGACAAAGCAAATGTCTTTTTTTAGGAGGTAGGTTATCTACTTGTGGCAGGTGAAGGAGGGCATGCTTAGAAAGCTACTGATGTAATTTTGCTTGGGTTGAAGGCAAAGCATCAGGGACTTTGCCTTAGTTTTGTTATCTTTAAAGTAGAAATAGTAGTAATAGCCATGTTATGTGATTGTAATAAGAGCTAAGTGAACAATCCCAGGTAGTCTGGTGTCCGGCACAAATGAGATACAGATGCATTAGCTGTCATGAGCTTGGCTTCTCAGGGCTCTAGGGCACTGGTGTGAGACCTGACAGTGAGGGTGGCCAGTACAGAACTGAAGACGCCTAAGAAGAGGCAGTCTCTTCTTGAGCTTTCTTTTTAGGGAGTTGAGAGAAATTTAAAAGAATCAAGCTAACCTTTGTGCCCATTGTGAGCTGTTTCATTCTTTGATATTTGGAAAAACTCTGTACTTTCAGACTAAACTTTAAACACTTATTTCCCCCTCCCATGGTAATATATGTGTAGATATTGTCACTTATGCAGTTGTGTGTGTATGTGTGTTTGTGTGTGTGCTTTTCAAACCATGTTTTGCCTTTGTTAAAACAAATTTTAAAATTCTATTTTAATTAAACTATAGTTTTATGTATTTATATATACATACAAATGGGGTACAATGTGTTGTTTTGGTATATATTTATAGTATTGGTATATATTTTTGGTATATGTGGAATGATTAAAGAAATGAACAAACCCATCATCTCAAGTAATCATCTTTAATGAAACATTTGCAATCTATTCTTTTAGCAATTTTGAAATGTGAAGTGCAGCAATATTGCAGTCGCCATTCTATGGTCCAGCGAGTGCATGGTTTCAGGTAGACTGGAAGGACATGCACCTATTTTTAATGGCTTAGATAAATGCATTCAGTGCCCGTATGACATGCTGGGGTGGGAGTGGAGTGGACATGTGGTCTCAGGCACTCACAGTACTGGAGGGGAGGCAGTGTAAGGAGACAGGTCACTGACGTAGGTGTGCCCATGGGTGCACAATGATAGGGTGGGAGAGGTGCCCACTGGTATAGGAGGAGAAGCAGGGATACCGAGAAGAGGATTTATCTCCATGAGTACCATTTTTCCTTATTCTATTAAGTCAGATATATGATTCATTCCACATTCTCAATGATAAGTATTTATCAGCTATTTATTGGAATAGATTCTGCTTATTTTCAAGGAGCCATTTTTTCCTGGCGGAACTCAACCAGAGAATAATTTACTACAGAGGGTAAATATCGCTAGACGTATTTGAGTAGAGCAAAATTTCCCTGGATGTATTTTAGTGAAGTGAATTAATTTCTAAAACAAATAAATGATTCCTGAAAAATGTCTGATGTATAACTTACCCTCCAAAGCATTGCCCTTAATATTCTGAATATTGTTCCTTTTTCTTTGGTATGGAATAAACCTATGCATTTCATTTAGCAATGATAAGCAGTTGGTATAATTTGTTTATTCTCTTTTAGAGTTTCTGTTCAATAATATCGGTCTACACATGAAATATGCATTGTCTACCTGAGATGACTTTAGAAAAATTAGCCCTCTGTTTTGATGTGGCTGAATCTATCAAGAGACAGGTGGCCCTTATTAGCAATTACAAAACATATTGTAACTTCCAGGTTCAGAGCAGACAAAAGAACCCAAACTGCATGCAGAACAGTCATATGCTGCTTTGAATCTACAGGGAGAAGGTGGATTGAGGTTACCGGATGGGCTGAAAATAACTCAGGGCCCACTGTTGCATGCTTTCAACCAGAGCCACATTTTCTGAGGAATGAGACAAGGGTTTTCGCTGCTTTTGTTATTGTGCTTTCTTCTCTTTTTTTTTCTAGCGAATAATTTCAAGATAATAGAAATAGTTATATGATAGTAGAGTCACAACTATAATTAGGAATCATATAGTATTAATTTGAGGCTCACATTGAGAGTCTTCCCTGAGCCTAACTTGATTTTTTTTGAGCGTGTCACTCCATAGAAGATGCTATTTTGATGAAGTCCTGAGCTCTGAGTCTCAGTTTTCTCTCTTGTTAGGAGAAGGAAATAGATAGGCAAATTAGGGCTATTAATTGCATTACAATCTTTTGTTTTAGAGTTTTATTCAATAATATTGGTCTACGAAAGAAATGTGCATTGTTTCTCTGAGAATGAATTTGAAGAGTTAGCCCTCTGTTTTGATGTGACTGAATCTATCAAGAGACAGGTGGTCCTTATTAGCGATGACAAAATATATTGTGTCCAAGAACACTCTAGCAGTTTAAAGATGCCAGAACTGTGACTCCCTTTCACCAGCTAGATGGCTTTGGACACACTGTGTATATTTTCAGTGTCAGGTGCTTCATCAGCAGAAAACAGTAGCATGTTCAAAGAGTTCAAACTTCAAAGAGTTCCTAAGATAAGAAAATGTATCCAAATTATATATTCCAAGATCCTCTTATATAGCTTTACACATGTTAAGTGATAAGAGAATGTGATAGTAACTTTTGTTTGGTTATTTCAGCAGTGTGACCAGTGTGACCAGTGAGATCAGTGTACCACAAATGGGTGTTTCAGTGTGGAAACAAATAGAAGCAGTGTATGAAAAGTGTGTCCTGGACTTTAACTTGGTGTTCAGACTAATGAGTAGCTGTGGAAAAAACCTTCTAGATGCTGATAACTTGTTTTGCCTATTTAATAAACTCAAAGTGTGCTATTATATGAAAAAACTGTGAACTCTATGATTTGAATGTTTTGAGAAAGCATTAAGCAAACTTTCTAAAGACACACTCATGACACTACCTCTTATGTACCTGTATACAATATTTTTTTATTTTTTATTTTTTTGGTGGAACCGGGGATTGAACTCAGGCCCTTGTGCTTGCCAGGAAAGCACTTATTCTAATGAGCCATCCCCTGGCACCTAATATAAAGTATTTTGATTGCATATATGGCTTGTCTTTTATTTTCTTAAAGTTTTGTATCAAGATTTGAACTCAAGTCCTTCAGCTTGCGAGGCAGGCACTGTATTGCTGAGATATATCCCTGGCCCTATAACATGGAAATTAGATGATCAAAAGATGCACACTGTATCACAACCTCTTCTACCTGCTAAGATTCTCAAATGCAAAAATTCCTAGTCTCCTCACCCTCCTCAGTGGTTTATTGTTCTGAATAAATGTCAGCAGGAGCAACTTGGATATAATAAAAGATATTAAAACAATCTTGAAGTAACAATAGAATCAGTGGCATTCAGAGAGTGAGGGGAGACTGGTATGCTTTTACTCTTAGGGGTTAATCATTTTCTCTTTGTCTCTCTCACTGTTTATAAAGTTGCTTGCATTTTTTCATATTTTCTCCATGTATTTATGTAAGAATACAAGAACTACCTAAAATGCTCCTTTTCATACAAGTGTGAATGTGCATCAATTCCCTGAAAATTTTCTCTATGCTCTGTTAGAACTCTAATGCTGGCTTTCTACTCTATTCTTTGTTGGGTTTCCTTTCCTTATGACAACTTGATTCACTTTCAATACCATGTTTTACTTGTCAGCTGCTGGTTTATTCCTTCAAAAAATTAATTTTGGGTCATTACCTATATTTCTGTTTATTTGCTAACAAGTTTTGGTGAAGTTACATTTTGATATGTTGAGCAAATGTGAAAATGATTAGATTTTAGCTGTGTTTTTGCCAAATCCATAGTAGATGTGCTGTAAGTACACTTTGAAATGGCCACAGATAGTATCTTAATCCTTTCTTACATACTGACTGAATGTGAACAAGAGTACAAGATTATTCAGAAGTGCCTATGTGTACATAATTATTCAGTGGCTTCTCCTTTATGCCAGGAAAAATGATAAGCCATTGGGACATACAAAGTACATCAGGATTTACTTATAATTCTCAAAGAGCCTACTTAGATGAAATTTATGCTAAATGTTAAACTAATTTAGTGAATAGAAATCATTGGAAGAATATATGGGTGGCAGAAATAGTATCTATCCCTTTATTCACCATCTATCCATCCATCCATCCATCCATCCATCTAGTCTGGAATAAATTGCTTACAATGTACCATTGCTGTAATAGAGGCTGGAGTAGTTTAAACATCTTTGGAATTCAGTTCATAGTGTTATCTTTGAATTACAACACCACATATGAATTAAAACCATGAATATGTTACTTTTATGAGCCCCTAATGGACTATAACTTTTATTCCTATATTCTTGTTGATTTTAAACTCACTCTCCGATTAGCAGAATAGGATCAATGTTCACAAAGAGGCATATATCTCCTGTTCTGGATGTTGGAGAATTGGGAAGTGTTTTGATCTAGCAGATTCACAGCATTCCACTTAAAACAGGTCAGGGAGACAAGGGCAGTATGAAATTCAGGAGACCCATAGCTTCCATTCTCAGAGCAGCAAGATAATGCAGAGCAAAGAATTTGTTCTACTGGACTTTATATCTTCAGCATTTAGCACACTGTGGTTCTCATTGCATGTTTAATGGATAAATTAAAGTAAAACATTATGTACCACTGTTTGCATAGGAGATAAATGTGAATTGACCCTAAAATACCAGTCCTGAGACCAGGGTATCAGGGCGTAACCCAGGAGCACACTGTGGTAAGTATAGGCCTAGGTAAAACTGTCACAGTGGCTAAGGAAAACTGAACAATGGAGAATCTAGTTATAGGATCATACAGTCAAGCCTGATAAATGTTAAAGTGGAGTCCAGCTTTATATACAGGATCAAGAGAAATGCACATTTGTTAATCAGGTAAATTCTACTGGGGTTATCATTATGATTACCAATGGCCTTTATTGCTGTCCATGGCTACTTATAGAATGGAAGTCCTTAAAGTTTCTGAGGAGTTCCTTATGCCTATCTTCTATCTTTGAGATGCCCAACCTCCCTACACAGACTTCATAATAAAAGTTGTAACTGACAATTACATGAGAACTGTCACTTGTATATTCATTGCAAGATAGAAAAGGACAGTTGCTTTAAGAAACCCAGTACTTGTGAGCTTCTAGAACAGAGAACAATGTGGTCAGAGAATATTGTGGGATATGAGTAATTATGACTTGAAGCTAAATTTTGAAGGGCCTCATATACTATGAGAGTATGGTTAGATATGCATTAGGGTAGAGTAAGTATATCAAACATATGTTCACTTTTGAACTTTAGGAGGAAAATTTACATTGGCTGTAGAAAAGATTTCCATGAATTACATGAAGCCCATAATTAAGAATCAATTTCTTTCTTACTCTAATATAAATGATGAATTTTCCCTCCCCATTCACTCCTTTATCTTTCATTCATGAATTAAAAAAGAATTTATTAAGGGTCTTCATTGCAGTTTGATAAAAAGAAAAATAAGTGAGGAAATGAAGAAGGAGTAGAGTGATTTAATGAATTTTAGTTAGTAGTGAGGTGTGATTTTTAATCACAATAAGTGACATGAATAAGAATAAGTGACATGATCAAATTATAATTTTAAGAGTACATAACTATGCCATATTAAAGCTAATTGACTCTGATTAAGAAATGAAAAGCTAAACTCAGTTGTCCGGATCCAGCTGGAGCCAGATTCCTGGGGCAATGTACTAGTTAGTGTCTAGGGACTCTATTAGTCTATTAAGTGAAAAATAGAGCACAAAAATTATCATTATAAAAGCACAAGGGCCTTTTAGTGACTTAAATAATAATGAAACAACAGAAAGAGAAAAGTAAGAAAATAATAGAGTTCCAATTGAGAAAAACAAATCAAAGAATATTACATAACAGAAAGAAGAATGTATTCATTAGGATATATTTCCTTATACTCAAAAAAGGTTAAGGAAAAATGTTTTTCTAGACTATCATGGAAAAAATAAAGTAATAAAAATAAATGGTATCTTAACCCTAATTTTAAGCTGAGAAGGGGTAGAGTAAGTGCAGTTTAAACACAGTGGGTCGAATAAATAAGGTTAAAATAAGGTTATAAACAAAAAATGATACTCTAAATAGAAGAATGAATTGGTAGAAGTCATTCCTTTGGTAGACTTGCTAAAATATACATGAAGTCTATATCCTAGGGTTCTTTTAAAGACCTCAAAGGATTCATTGGAATTATGTAAAATCTACAACATTCAAGAGAATTACAACTAAGAACTGAAGAGTATTGTACTTGAATAAAATATGTAGCCCCCAGCTGTAGATAGAGGTCAGTCTTTGGTAAGAGCATGAAACAAAAAGGATTAAGTTATTATGTGTGTGGACTGAAGCAAAGGTTTAACATAATATCTTTCCGTAAAGCTTTCAATGTTTAAGGCAAATGGAGCCAGAAGCTGAAATCTTTCCTAACTCCGCACAAGATTTTACTGTGCTGACAGATCTCTCCTTTCCAAGTACAGCTGAACAAGTGTGCATTTTTTTTAACTTTCTTTAAAAAGTATTCTCTTCTAAAGAGCTAAATTTTCATCTTCAGGACTAAGGCTAGGCTTCTCTCTCAACACACAACTTGTAAGGAGCTCAGTGGTGACATGCAAGGCATAACCAGGAATTAGGAGACTGTTCTTCAGAGGATTTGTGTGTTCTAACTCAATGTTTAGGACCTCAGTTTCCATGTTTATAAAGCCAGGTGTTTGATAAATTCATTCATTACATTTTCTTTATCTCTCTCTGTCTTATTTATTTATTTATTTATTTTTGCGGAACTGGGTATTGAACTCAGACCCTTGCACTTTCCAGGGAAGCGTTTATTCTCCTGAGCCATCTCCCTGGCCCCAACATTTTCTTTAAAATCTATTTTTTTTTTCTAATTGACTATTTCAGACACTGAGAGTTCTGCCAGAATGTGTATTCTTTTTCCTTAGGGTTAGAAGTTGTGTTGATGACATTAAGATCTCAGTCATTTATCTCAAGAGAAGTAAAGATACAGCATGCACCTCATGGCATTTAAGATTACAGAGAACTTCCTTCTGTGAGCACTAGCCCATCTTATTTTTAATTTAGAGCTTTATTTTAAAGAAGCATGACCACATATGGCATTAAAAACTAAAACAAAATAGGAGAGGATAATGATAGTTGTTTTGCTGACTTTTTTCCAATAAAAACATACGATCTTTTTAACATGAATGCTTTAGTTTTCTTTTTCTCTCATATAAGCCCATTGTTATAACAGGATTTTAAAGAATTTGATTTCCACTGTTGGGGAAAGAAGGTTTGTTCTATTAGATTGAATGCATTCAAAAAGCACTAAGTAGAAATGATTCACACAACTTACAAAATTCTAATTTATTTGCATTGGTTTATTTTTTAAAATTTTATTTTATTTGTACATGTTTGCAGTACATGAAGTTTATACTCATCTTAGGGACTAGGTAAACATAAATGATACATCTTGCTTCTTTTTATTTTCCTTCTCCACTGCCACCCACCTTCCTCTCTCTATCCCCAAATTCCCTTACTCCATTTTCATTATTTTTGTTGCTGTTTTATTATTATTATTATTATTATTACTACTACTACTACTACTACTACTACTACTATTACTACTACTACTACTACTACTATTGTACATGTACCAAATATCCACAATGAGTGTCAAGAATATATATCACAGATATAAATTAAAATGCTGATTGATTTGCAAAACATTTTTACATAAAGATAAGAGTGAAGTTCTTTGTTTGGGAGACGTTAGTTAGAAGACATCACAGTTTAGAGACAAGCAGGCCACAGATGGACGGTAAATGTTAGGCCAGCTTATTTTTGTTCCTATAAAATAGAAAAGAGTAAAATGATTTCTGAGTTCCCTCTGTGCCACCTTAAATGTGGTAGCACTCAACTTGTAACACTGAGACAATCAGTTCACAGCATTTATTGCCCTTTTACCTTGTACACAGTAAACAGTTTTATGTTCGGATGTGGATATATTAGAGCTCAGGTTTGGCTATCACATCTCAATTTTGTCTTCTTTGAAGGAACGAGGTTATCTATTTCCTGAGACTCTGGAGAATTCTGACCACTCTTTATAGATTTTCACATATTTGTAAGTTAAACTTTTCTCCTGAGATGAGGTCTTGCATCTGCTACTGGCTGGGTAAGCGATTACCGGGCATTGCAGCAGAAACAGAACATTTTCCTATGCTAGAAGACGTTGTTAAGGAATAATTGGTCTTGGAACGTTAATGCCATTCAACTACACTTATGGCATAGTTACCCACAGGACAAAAATCTGTTTCACTTTCTAGAGTTTTTGATGACTCTGGACATTATAAGATGGTCTCTTTTGCAATTTTTTAAAAACTGTTAGAAACCTGAGGCTGAAATAACCTCCAGGATGATAACTATGGTTCTTGTCCAGGTCAGCATTTTCTCAAAAGCCTCCCCCAGAACACTGATTCTGCAAGCTTTTAAATAACTTCTGTATAGACACACAAAGAAAGACTTCCTTTCTGGTCAATAAGTTTCAGGGCCATCAGAACAACTGTTTAGGTTTTGTATTAATGTACAAAGTGACTGAGAAGTGGACACGGTATCTGATTAATTAACATCAAATCCTTTTTTATCTGAAGAATGATTCATAGAATTAACACTACTTGAAGCTCATTTTGAAAACCTTTGGCTTAAAATGAATTTTTCACATACGTGGAAAAATTTTACATCTATTAACATACTTGATTGTTATCAGCCTATGATGGAGATACTCATGGAAGGGCTTTGAGAGAAGGAAAACCAGTGATTAGCAACAAGCAGCTTACTTGGCACATTTGG
>NDGM011047724.1:0-13232 GCA_002564305.1 Octomys mimax | reverse complement strand
AACTCAGGCCCTTGCGCTTGCCAGGGAAGTGCTTATTCTACTGAGCCATCTCCCAGGCCCCATGATAATTGATTTTAAAAGCAGTAGTAGTGGATAAGATCCTTCAATACTTTTTCCTCAAAAAAAAAGTGAAATTTTCTGTTCCTAAACCAAAGCACTAATACATTTTCTGTGAATGTATATTTTAATGTAATATGTAAAACAATAGATATAATTATCTTATTAAAACTTTTGATACTTATTTAAATTTTTATTTCTGTGCATATGCATGTTTTTTTAATTTTTAAAAACTTGTTTATTAATTAATCAATTTATTTATTTATTTGGTACAGGGTCTTGCTACCCATCCCAGACTTGTCGTGATCCTCCTGTCTCAGCCCCCCAGTGCTGGGATTATAGGTGTGTGCCACCATGCCCAGTTTAAGTGGCCAGCTCTGAGCGGGGCCAGCATGATATCTAGTATCAGGGATCAAACCTAGGTCTTTGCACTTGCCATACAGGTGTGTAGACCACCAAGCTGTATCCCTAACCTGTGCACTATTTTTTTTTTTTCGGTACCGAGGATTGAACTCAGGATCTTGCGCTTGCCAGGCAAGCGCTTATTCTACTGAGCTCTCTCCCTGGGCCCTTGTGCATGTTATTTTTAGTAACTTTTTGTATCATCTTAAATTGTAGCATCATTATGCCTAATTATTGTGCTTTTATCCTTTTATAGAATACATTTTCTTATGCATGCACTACATACACACACGCACTCATGCACATGAACACAGAATCACAAAAATGCCCCACACAGTGTCTGTACTCTAAGAATTACTAAGCATTTGTGTGTTATGGACAAAATGGTATGGGGGAAACTCCTGCTAGAGATAATAGCTTTCCTTTTCCCAGTGTAAAAGGTATCACAAAGTCAATGGCCTATGGCAGAAAGAATTTATTCTCACATATTTCTTGAAGTCATAAGTTTGGCTGAGCTAACTCAAATGTCAGTATGCCCATTTTCCCACAAGGGAGATGACTCAATGTCTTTATTCTTTTCAATTCCTAAACATCACTCATATTCCTTGTTTTTCGGACCCATCTCTGCCTACAAAAGTAGTGATGCTTAGCAGAGTCCTCAAACTTCCATTTCCTCCATTTTGGACCTAGAATTGGTCAGTTACTTACCTATGTTAATATCAGCAAATTGCCCAGCTTAATTCTGCCTATCTTCTTTGTTCTTATTTATCACATGGTAATTTTGGACGTGACATATTATATACCATGTTCACTGTTTCAGTGGATTAGAATATCTTTAAGAGACCATTATTCTGCCTGCCATGGTGAGCAAGACTGACAATATTCCTGGTCTCAAAGGAACTGTAATTGAACGGGAGAAACAGAAAGTCATTAAACATAGAAACATATCATAGACTTTCAAGTATAGAGATACTAAAATAAACCCAGCTATATAGGAGAAATGGGCCTGGGAAAGGTACCTGAATGTCTATTTCATATAAGAGGAAATAAAATCAAGAGTAGCTATTAAACTTTCAAGCTCTTTTTTTTATTTTTTTGGATGTCCATTGTCTGTCTCCTAATCACATACTATTTTCGTAATATGGCTGTGCTCCAACATATCCTCAGTAAGGGATAAGATATCTTATTCTGAGGGATAAGAGGAACATGTCTGATCCTGTTACCCATCATTGTGTCTGTCATGCTTGGCATCGTGCCAGACACCTAACAAAACATCAGTAATGATTTGGCTTGTGGTGTTGTTATTCTCCCTGATCCTTGTGCTACTGAGTGGTACAGGTCCTTGGTCACACAGCAGGAGGTGAGCAGGGTATGAGAAGGGGAAATTTCATCTGTATTTACAGCTACTCGTCATCACTTCATTCATACCTGATCTCTGCCTCCTGGTAGCCAAGTGGTGGCATTGGATCCTCCTAAAACCTGAACCCTGTAAACTGCTCAGGAAACAGATATAGGTTGAACCCTCCTTATGAGAATCAAAAACTTAGTAGTCTGAAGTGGTGCTGAAACAGCGACATTAGTTCTGGAGACTGGCTTCAACACAGATTGCTATTATCAGAAAGGTTTGACTGTACAGAGACTACAATAAATCAATTGCTTATAGACTCATGTCAAAATCCTACGAGTAAGAAATAAGAGACAATTAAGTTACATCTGATGGCAGGGTGTCATGGCTCATTGTGGTATATCAATTTGACTTGAAAAAACAAACACGCCTCAGATTAGTAAAGCTCTGGGTTTATCTGTAGATTTTTGACACATTGGCTACAAGATGAGAAGGATCTACTCACCCCAGATGTGTGTGGCACCAACCAATAGGCTCATGATCTAGGTGAGATAAAAGGAAAAAGACCTCTCATTTCTTCTTCTGAGGAGCTCCAACCCTTATCATTGCTTTTTTTTTTTTTTTTTTTTGGGAACTGGGGACTGAACTCAGGTCCTTGTACTTGCCAGGCAAGTGCTTATTCCACTGAGCTATCTCCCTGGCCCCTACCATTGCTTTTTGATGCTCATTTCTAGACTTTCAGCACAAGCTGCTTGGTAATGTTGGGATTTCTTCTAGTGTAGACTCTTTGGCTTTCTGAAACAAACTCACATTAGACTCTGCAGAGAGCTTCGGGCTTGTAACATTTGATTGTATCCTGCAGCTCTCCGGTGCAGATGGCTGTTTTGCAATCTTCTCCCCTTACTTGCACAGGCAATCATTGTAAACCAACCTAGTAAATTTTGTATTTCATATTAAACCTGCTCCTCTGGCGAATTCTATCTGGCATTACAGTAACAAGTGATTTGATGTACATCAATTTTATAGCTACACCTGAATGCAGACTTTAAGTCAGACTCTAACACTCACTTGAATCTACAGATGGGCCACACATTTTTTTTTTTTAATTTCTGTAGCAGGGATCAAACTCAGGAACTTCCACTTGACAGGCAGGTGCTTCTGTCACTGAGCCATTCCCCTCAGCCCTAAGGTTCATTCCTTATTTTATTTACCCCTTTGTTCTGACCCCCCCTTCTAGTCATAGTTTTGGCAAAACCTTTAGCTAGCTCTAGTATAAAAACAAATGTTATTGGACATCTTCTCTGAAAAGGTGGAAGACTCATTGATTAGAAAACAGGAGATCCTGACATTACCAATGGAAAGAAAACTGCGTGTAAAATAAGATATGAAGTTTCCTATTTACATGACTGGTTCATTGCAACAGGAAATTCACATTTTCCAATCTTGTTTATTTAACATAATATGTATATAATAGCTGATCTCCTGACTATCTAAAGAAACTGTAAACTCCTCAAAAACGCTTTGCCACATGAAGACCACACACCCTGTGTTAACAGACATGCCTTCGGAGTTTTTCAAACGAAAAACCGAACATTGATAACGGGAGCAATTATTGTACCCTAAAACTTCATCAAAAGTATTTATGCTAAGAACATTTTTCTTCCTGGTTCACAGCATTGCTAATGTTAGGAAGCCATTTACTGTTGCTGAAGAGTTGATCCTACCACGTGCTAAAGACATTTGCAGCGAACTTTTAGAAGAGGCTGCAGTTCAAAAGGTGGCACCTATTTCTCTTTTGGCTAACACCATTACTAGACTAACTTTGCTTACCAATATTAACAACAAGTCAATAATGCTAGTTTTTGTGCAACATGTGTTTGAGGGAGATGTGCCTTACGATATGAAATAGGCATCATTTTTGCAAACTGACACCACAGCTGCAAGCTATTGAAGTCTTTGAATGATTACGTATCAGGAAAATTGAGGTGATCATTTTGTGTCAGTGTATACATGCATGAAGGGGCTGTGCCTACTGCACAACATTTTTATTTCACCCCTTGTGTCGAAGAGTCCTCTTCAGAGTGTGCTTAAGTACTGTGCCTTCCTAGAGAAATACGGGCTAGCCAAGACATGTCACCTGCATGACCCACACTGCAGGGTGTGAGGAAAATACATGCTTTTACTTAAATGTTTGTTCAAGCAGTTACATGAGGAAACAAATATTCATAGAGCATCTGTGTGTTTTCTCACAAAGAGATGAGACATGTTCCTAAAGGGACATCATAGGCCAGAGTTTTTGAGTATTGAGAGGTGCTCTTTTTGAAAAAAAAATAGAGGCCTTTTAGAAAAAATCACTGCTGGTAGCACATTTTAGTGATACAGAATAGGTTGCAAAATCTGATTACTTCTGTGACATGTTAAAACTTTCTAATGAACTCAATCTGTCACTTCATGGGAGAGTGTAACTGTCTTCAAGCTTGTCAGTAAGGCGCCTGTTTTCAACAACCCAAGAACCCATCCAAGGAATGGACAAAAAGATAAATTTTTAAAATATATAATGGAGTATTACTCAGCCATAAAGAAGGATAAACAGGAGACTTTTGTAGGTAAATGGGTGCAACTTGTGACAATACTCATAAGTGAAATAAATTACACCCATATATGTAAACATCATTGTTGCCTAAGCAGTGTAAGAAACAGAATGAGCAAGTAAGGTCCAAAATGTACAATAGATAACGTGAATGGGGAAGAAACTGTTCAAAAGAAAAGAAAAAAAACTGTGATGATAAAAAGGGAAAAGGAAGGAAGGGATAAAGAAAAAATGTATATCTATATAAAGATAGTTAAGATAGTTAAACAGCTAGTTTCACTAAGTTCATTGAAAAGAAAGATTTGTGAATACTGTTTGGACAAGGTATCATACTTATATCTTATACTCTGAATAACTACTGTAAAAACAATGCACAGTGTATTAATTATTGTAACTCTCCTACTATTCTGTTTTAAAATTCTTTTATTGTTATTTTCATTTTTTTTTCTTTAAAATAAAAAAATTTAAAACCCAGAAAAATAGTGCTGGTTTTCAAAGCCAAACTGGAATTACCAGGGCAATAAGTGAACACTGGGATTTTTTACATGTGTTAAACATTTGCAGATATTGAAAAAGCCTAATCCAGGGCATTTTTTTATCCCAGATATTTTACAATCAACTATTTCACCCATCACTTTCCAATCACAGAAGATACCCATGCTGAGAAGGAGTGTACCTTTGAGCTGGTTTTTAATAAGCCTGTTGAATTAACTTTGTTAGAAGATGATCAACAGCTTAAGACCATAATTGATGGTGGCCTTAAAGGTACATTGGAGACAACTGCAAATTTCCACATGTTCTTGAGTAAAGTTAAAGCAGAATAGCCTGAGATTGACACAAAAGCACTGAAAATTTACTTGCATTTCTGACATCCTATTTTGTGAAGCAGCTTTCTCCGCAGTAGCAGCAAATAAATAAATAAATAAATAAAAAATAAAAAATAAAAATAAAAAAAATACATTAAATAGTGGACTGCTGGTAAGCAACACTCTTTGATGTCACTGCCTCCAATCATTCCCTAAGAGCCCCTTATTGCAGGTAAACAACCACAGGGCTCCTGCTAATTGCACGTCATGGTGAGGTGTATAACTACTTCATTATATTATAACGTAATAACAGCAGGAATAAAGTGCACAGTCATGTGCACCACTACTATTATGGATTACTGGACTATAATGGATTTTTGCTGAATTCTCACACCTACAATATTTAAATGGCAGGGGCTGGGGAGGTGGCTCAGTGGAATAAGCGCTTCCCTGGCAAGCACGGAGACCTGAGTTCAATCCCTGGTTCTGGAAAAAAAAAAATTTAAATGGCAATGGAATACCCATCTCTGATAAAACTAAACAAAAAAGGGGATACAAATGAAGGACCATTTTGTATCTGTATATACAAAATAGCTAGGATAGATATATAGCTACTTTCTTTTAATTCAATAAGAAGAAAGATTTGTTCTAATAGTATTTGGACATGATATCATGTCTACATCTTGTACTATGAATACCACTATGAAGATAACAATATGCAATGCATTAATTATTGAAATTGTCTTATTAATCGGTTTGAAACTGTCTCATTGCTATCTGTTTCTCAATAAAATTAATAAAAAAAATAAAGTGCACAATCAGTGTAATGTGCTTGAATCATTCTGAAGACATCCCACTATCTTAATTCATGGAAAAATTGTCTTCCTCAAGACAGATCCCTGGCACCAAAAAGGTGGGAGACTGCTGCTCTAAGAAATTCTCATCTCACAGTTTACTTTGAGACACGGAGATGATTTTCTGGATACATACTCAGAAGATCTCTCCTTAAAAATGTCTGCTCATAAAAAAATAGAAATACTCCGGGCCTGGGGAGATAGCTCAGTGGGATAAATTCTTCCCTGGCAAGCACAAGGCCTGAGTTCAATCCCCAGTTCTGCCCCCCCCCACAAAAAAGAAAAAGAAAAATAAATACTCCTAGCTATTAAATCTACAAGTTTTTGATAGAGTCTTCTATATTATCTGCAAGTGATGATAACTTCACTTCTTCCTTTCCTATCATTATTTTAAGTTTATTTCTTTTTCTTGCCTGATTGCTCTGACTACTCTTTCCTGAGCTATCCTGAATAGAAGTGTGTTAATGAACATCCTTTTCCCCCCAATTTATTCTCTAATGTAGACTACACATTGTGTTATATTACATTTCTAGCTTCCAAGGAATTTTTTATCAATCCATATTTGCTTGAAAGTTCATAAGAGCATGGTGGTAACATTTTTTTGTACAGTTGGTTGATGGCAGAAGGTCAAGCATGAGATAAGGATTCAATAGATAAAGTTTGATGGCTTAGGGAATAAATAAAAGAATAAATTATTTGTTATACTCAATACATTTTGACTGCTCGGTAATTTTCTGCTTATTTCTTAGTTCCGCGGTTGCATTGACCTCTACTAAAACTGTACAGTAATTTCTCTACTTTCTGCACTGAGTTAACATAGGAACTTATTATTACTTAGACTTTGTGCACTAGCTTGTCTATGTCACATGGTGGATGGCTATAGAACTCTTTGAGTTGAATGCATTGATCTGCTGATCAGCCATTTACCTATAACCTGGTACACTAGAGTTTTAGTAAAAATGTCAAATTCAAAGATATAATCAGCAAAGAGTGATATATACATCTTCCTGCATGATACCAATTAGGTCAAGCAGCAAAACATAAATCACTTGGAAAAGGGAATGATTTCTGTTATTTTTCACATTGATGTTATAGCTGAGGATTTTTATGTGGCTGTGGTGTCCCTGGGCCCACTTTAGAAAATTGCATAGCAAATCTCTACCATGTTTGGGTCAACCTGGTACCAGAAACACTGAGCTCTAGAAAAGGAAAGTGAACATTGTCATTACCCAATTGTCTATGCTTTACTAACTCTGTCTAAATATACCTGTATTATAGTATGTAGCTTTAAGCTTGTTATTGGAGTTTTCTAAATCTCACTTATATAAATAATAAAAAAATGATATCTACTCTACTTTGCGTTATTCTTTGAGACACAAGAAAAATATTCAAAAAGCATGATTACCAGATATTACCACTGCCTCTTACATACTCTTGGTACATTTCACTGTCCCTGGCCAGCACTTAATACCAATATTGGGACCTTTACACCGAGGACGTTTCTAGCCAGTACCATAGAAGCTCAACTGTGTGTGTGTGTGTGTGTGTGTGTGTGTGTGTGTTTATGTAGAAATTTCACCATGTATGTGTGTATGTGCTGCTGTGTATGAAATAAGGGGTTGCTGAGAAATTAACACCTTCATGAATAACTAAATCTTTGCTTCTCCAAAAACCACCATGTAAATATTCCAGTTGCCTTATGCTTCAAGTTGTAAATTATTAGGCATGCTATTTTTTCAATTATGTGATCAAAAATTGTATCTAATTCCACCTTTCTGAAATAGCAATAGCCAGATCAAACTGTAAGGTGTATCACTTTAATCAGTAGCTCATCTTCTGTTAGGTATTTTCTCCCCCTTTTATCATATTTCTCCTTGTGCAATCTGAATTTCCCAAATATAGCACTAACATTGAAATCTTCATTTCGGGATCTGTAATAAGGTAAACCTGAAGAAGATAGTTTACATACTGTGGAGGGGAGGTATGATATTACATTTATCATTTTTATTATCCAAGTTATTAATATTTAAATTAAAAACTATTTAACAATTTTAATATTTATCAGTTTAATAATTGATGGTTCTTTGATAAGTTAGGAACATAAAGGCAATTTACGTGTGTGCCTTTTCAGAGCACATAAGAAAGGATAGGTAAAGAGATCTGAAGATAGGCAGAGTTGGAAGTAGAGGAAGGAAAATGTCTAACTTTGAAGTGGGAAAGCCTGGCAATCGCCACCTTATCCGCAGTGGTCATAGACACACAGACTCATGAGCTTGAGACACACATGATGTGTTAGGAATGCACAGGGTCCTTGTCTGATATTTTAACAAAATATACAATTATGAGAAAACACATTAAATTATGAAACCACATTAAAATGTATTAGACAAGTTAACTGTCCACTGTGCTTAAAAATGTGAAAGTTACAAAAGGCAAAGATCAGTGAAGGAACCCTTCTCGTGTAAAGAAGCCTTGACCACTCTTGGATCCTCTAGTCCTATAATACATCCTGTGTTACAATGATGGCATTTGCTGGTGAGATGGAAAACCTGGTTGTATTTTTAAGTATTAAATATTAACCAATGTTAACTTCCTCAGTTTAATCATTAAGCTATTAGATGAGGTGTTACTATTTTAAGCATTTGGGTAATTTGTATAAGGAACTCTGTACAGTGTTTGAAATTTTAAAGTCTAGAGTAATTAAAAATAATTTTAAAAGACTTGTAAAATATTCTAGACAGACTCACTTACAGAGAACCTCATATTCATCAAAAACAATTCAACTTTAAACCTTAATAAGGGCCAAAATTTAGAAACCATACCATGTTTAACATAAATCATTCCATAAAAATATTGTCCTTATTGACTTCATTAGAGGATATTTTATAGAAAATCATCTTTGATATGAACTCTCAAAACCACTGTGGCTCTCAGCTTCTACCACTAGGTTACATTTCACCTGTTGTCACTGTGTCCTTAACTCTTTCTCTGAAAAGTATGAACACAACAATCATCTTTATCCTGATGTTTTGCAAGTTGATGAACAGAGACAATCAAAACAAAATCATTTAATATCATCTTTTTGAGAAGTTTTGGCGCATCAAAGGAAATCACCAACAGGCTAAAAAGAAAACCCATGAATTGGGAAAAAATTATACTCAATTGTTCTTCAGACAAAAGACTCCTATCTAGAACATATATGAAATTTTGAAAAATTAGCCCTCAAAATTCAAGGATCCAATAAAAAATGGGCATCTCAGATGAATATACACTTCAAAATGAAGAGATACAAATGGCAAATAAATATATGAAAAAAGTCCAACATCATTGATCATTCAAGAAATGCAAATAATCTCATGTATAGGAGGGACCATGGAAACTGTAAATTGAAATTGACTTGCATATACTCTGTTGTGAGTCTGTTGTAAGGAGAAACATGTTTAGTTTGGGAAAGTCTTTCTAGGTGGATTTCTTACCCAGTGTCTTGGTTTTAAACTTTGAAGCACAAATAAAGTTATTTTTTTAGTTGGAAAAGAAAAAAACCCACTGAGATACCATCTTAGGCCAGAAAGAATGGTTATCATGAAGAAGTCAACCAATAACAAATGCTAGGTAGGCTGTGGAGCAAAAGGAACCCTTTTCTACTGTTGGTGGGAGTACAGGCTGGTACAACCATTATGGAAATCAATACGGAGATTTCACAAAAAGTTAGGATTGGTGGTCCCATGCAAGGCAGCTAGTCCTCTCCTAGGTATTTCTCTAAAAGAACTGTAATCATCATACCACAGTGATATATGTGCACCCATGTTTTAGCAGCACAATTTGACATAGCTAAATCTTGAAAAAAAAACCAAATGCCCATCAACTTAGGAATGGATAAAAGAGATATGGTATTTTCACACAATGTAGTTTTACTTAGCCATCAAAAAGAGAAATTCAAGGCTTTTGTAGATAAATGGATGCAACTAAAGACTATATTGGTAAATGAAATAAATCAGATCCATATTTGCAAACATCATATTGTCTCACTGGAATGAGAACCTGAAAGAAGAAAAAGGTAAGATAGATACTGTGAAAGGGAAACAATTTGTTCAATGGGATGGAAAAACTGGGATGAGAAAAAGGACAAAAGAAAGAAGGGAAAAGATATATTTAGGTACACATGCAGAAGACTTTGGATAATCTGCCATTTTCTGCTGGTCTTTTGAAAGGAGCAGTTAATGATTAATTTTTTTCCTTTTTATTCTTATTTTTTAACTTGTTATAACTTCTTTGTCATTGTTTTGTTTTGTTTTGTTTTTTTAAACTAGTCTTATACGTTTATATCTGGTAACTTAAACAACTAATTTTTTTTTTTTCCAGAACCAGGGATTGAACTCAGGCCCTTGCACTTGCCAGGGAAGCGCTTATTCCACTGAACCATCTCTCCAGCCCCTAAACAACTAATTTGAAGATCATTTTGTACAATAAGCATTGTTGAATTCCTACTACTTTTTTAGTCAAATTGTGTATCATTTTTAATGCTGTCTTTTTTTTATATCACCATTTTGTATGCTTTAAAAAAAAAAAAAGAGTCCTTTAAAACAACCCTTGCTATCCGCCTCTATGCCTAAATTCGATAGTCCCTTTTGAAGGAACAAAATGTAAAGTCTAACATTTTTCCTTAAAGATCAATTATTCTGTAATACAATTCCAGTTTTCAACACATTTCTTTTAATGAAAACTGTATTTCTTTTATAGCCTAAAACTTACTTCATTCTCAAGAGGCTGCCTTTTAATTATGTCCTTTTCTGATCCTAAGGTCTTTCCTATTATTTGTTTAAATGTTATTGCTTGGACCTGAATTGATTTCTCCTCTTCCATTTCAGAGTTAGCATTTGCTGAGACCTACAGTGAATTTCTGCTCCTGTTGCCTCGAGGACATTGTTCAGAGGCATCATGTTGCAGTTGATGGAGATTCTCCTGATGAAAAGGTCCACGGTAAAGAACAAATTAATTTTTGGTAACAATCAATGACACCAATGCATTTTCTATTCCTTTTACTTTTCCATTTTCTTTTACTTTATCCCCTGGCTTCCTGATTGTCTTCATGTAGAAAATGGACTATAATTTATTTTAAAAGAAATAGCCTTCTTGCCTTCTTGTCTTAATTATAACAGAGACCACAGCTCACCTAGAATCTTAATCTGGCTATGAATGTTCAATAAAGCCTTAGAACCACAGCTCAAATAGAAAATACAAAGAATCAAAGGAACTATGTTTTTTGCAGCTTAAGGAAAAAAATGGGCCCTCTGGGCTACCATATAAATTCTTATTCCAATCAACTCTTTCTGTTCCCATTTATATATTTATGTGCATAGGCATTATTTGCTTTTATTCTATATAGGTATTTACATGACATGTTTTTATTTATGACTTGTGCCATGATATTTTGACAATAAAGAGTATATTATAAATCCACATGGAATGCATACATTATCTGTAGGTTCATTACACACTAACTTTTATGTTGCTATCAATCTTGTTTAATACCTAGGAGACTTTTGTTATACTCCACAGAGATTATAGAAATAAACTCTAGCATTGTTCTTCATTCAGTACAACATCAAGGGCAGCTGAGTTGATCTGAAAGGGCCAATTTACCAGGTTTTATTTTAGAATGTTTTTCATGTTGAAAATGTTCTGTTCATCTCAGAAAGAAGGCTTTCCTTCCCAAGTACATATTTGAAATCCCAATGCATTATTAAGTACTCCTATGTTCCATGTGATTTTTCCTCCCTCCATCACTACAAATAAAATTACCTATGTTTCTGAGGAGTCTAGATGGAAGAAAACAACTATTAATTCAGAACAAAAAGTCTATTCTCTAAACTGTAACAAAGGAAACAGGACACATTTCCTGAGCTCTTCAGAAGTGATTCCATTACAGCCCTTAAAAGGATGTCTCACTATTCTTTGTACACTACCTGAGGCTTACAGGACATTGGTGCATGTTGTATTTTGTACTGTTACATACCACGATAACACCATAGGTGTAGTGATTATTGCTGGACGTGGAAGCTTATGAGTTTCCTATTTTTCTCCAACAAGAAAATAGCAACCTCAAAAATATAGTAAGGTTTTTTCCTCACATACATATTTCTAGAAAAAGTTCTTTGGACTTTGCTATAATACACTTAGGTGAAGTATGAGAAGTAGGGAAGAGGAATTATTCAAAAAGAAGATAAAAACGAACATGAAGATTCTGGAAATACATCCATATGAGTCACCAGCAGCTTTTCAAGTTTATATTAGGCAAAGATATTCTAATTTTCCTTTCTCAGTAGGGAAAACAAAACATTTTTCTTTATAAATATTCTGATAGTATAGGTCATCTATGTAATGGTTTCTATTAAGATCCTTTCAATATCTCTTTCTGTTTGATTTTCACATGGGTGTGATAACATTACCATAGAACGCTCTGCTACATTAAAATATTATTATAGCTAAATGTTACAGGTGTTACATTATACTTCAGGATAAAGGGTTATTCATTAGTTCAAGATTCTGTTGGAATAATCTGTCTGCTTTCATGACTAAGAAGTAGCAGTGCTTTCTGTTCCTGTGAAAGTGACCTAATTATTCATGTTCTATGCCATCCCTTAAAAAATGAGGAAAACATCATTGCTCCTTTGTAGTCAAATAAAGGGAAAGCAGAAAAAAATACCTGAGAGAACTATAAGCAGTGAGAAAAACTATGTTTGAGATTTATCTTCTGCACCTATATGCGCCAACAAGAAGGTGATCTAGTCCTGAACTTGTTCATTAGCTGTAAGACAAGGATAACAACAATTGAAAATATCCTCTAAGGATGCAACATGACTCACTGTGGCAGTTTATGTGATCATAGCTGTGTCCATTCAAAAATGTTCATGGCATTTTTGTGATTATCCTCTGCATTTATTCAACTTTGGGCCTGTGAGCATTTATGATACTTCCCACATCCTTCTAAACAAAGCACCAAAGACTGAGCTTTTATATGTTTTTCGTAGGGTTACAGGTAATTTGTAATACAAACATGAATATTTAATAACTACAACCTGTTTGAGTGAAGGAAAATACTACAACATGGAGATGGGTACTGTCTTAGTTACTCTTCTCTCGTTGCTGGGACAAATACCCGACACTCAAAATGAAGG
>NDGM011047700.1:0-17542 GCA_002564305.1 Octomys mimax | reverse complement strand
GCCGGGGAGATGGCTCAGTGGAATAAGCGCTTCCCTGGCTAGCGCAAGGGTCTGAGTTCAATCCCCAATTCCGCATAAATAAATAAATTAAAAATAAAATTTCTTAAAAAAATTAACTGCTTCGTTCAATAAACCAACAAAATTTAGTAGCACAATTATCTTAGCTATCTTGTGTAACTATACAAATATATACAATTAAATATATAAAAATATGTATTCATATACTACATATGTACAAAATAATTCAATACACAACATAATTTCATATATGATATATGCAATAATTATATAATTTACAATATAAACAATATGTTTACATATATATATATATATATATATATACTATATATACTACATTTAGAAGAAAGGGAAATATACATATTAGCCTTCTTTCTTCTCCTTTCCCTCATCCCAGTTGTTCTTTCATTTTGAGCACTTTATTTCTCATTTACAATATCTACTTTACTTTTTGGATTTTATTTATTCTTTCAGTTTCTTACCTTAGGGACATAATACAGTGGGTTTGATTTATTTCACTTATGAACAAGGTCCCTATTTTCTTTTGTTTACCAATAAAAGCCTTAAGTTTACCTTTCTTTATAGCTGAAGAACACTCCATTCTATAAAAATACATCTTTTTTTATCCTTTCCACAGTTGATGTCATTTGGACAGTTTCCAAGAATTAGCTACGACAAACTAAGCTGCTATAAACAATAACTGCACAGATATCTCTGTGGCATGAGGTTTCCAATTCTTCTGGAAAAATACCCAGAAAGGGAATAGCTGGGTTGAACAGGACTTCTAATCCTAGTTTTTTGAGGAATCGCCACACTAATTTCCACAGTGGTTGTACCAGTCTACACTCCTACAAACAGTGGAAAAAAGGTTTCCTTTCTCTCCACAGCCTCACCAGCATTTATTATTGGCTGATTTCCTGATGCTAGCCATTTTGTTTCTGGTATAAGATGGTATCTCAGCATTGTTTTAATTTGTATCTCTTGAATGACCAATGATGTTGAACATTTTTTCAAATGTTTGCTTGCCATTTGTATCTCTTCATTTGTGAAGTATCAATTCATCTCAGATGCCCATTTTTGGATTGGGTCTTTGACAGGAATTCTTTGTCTGGGTTAAGATGGAATCTCAGTGTTTTAATATGCATTTCTTAGTGCCAGGCACATATGTGCTCAGCAGCATGAGCATGAGCCTGGCAAGCACAAGGTCCTGAGTTTGATTCCTGTTACCCAAATAACAACAACAGCAACAACAACAACAACAAAAGTTTACATTTCTTGAATGACCAATGATGTTGAATGCTTTTGCATATATTTACTTGCCATTTGTACTTCTTCATCTGAGAAGTTTGTATTCATCTCTGATGCCCATTTCTGGATTGTATCTTTAAATTTTGGAGGACCAGTTTTTTAAATTATTCATATATTCTGGATAGAACTCCTTTTTTGAAGGACACTGATTTTTGTTCTTGCTTCTGTTTATGTGGTGTAAGTGCATGTATTGATTTGCAGATGTTGAAGTGTTCTTGCATCCTAGACATGAAGCCTACTTGCTTGGGTTGTACAGTATTTTTGGTGGTTCATTGTGCTCTATTTGCCAGTAATTTGTTGAGGATTTTTGTAGCTATGTTCATGAAAGAGATTGGTCTATAGCTCTCTTTCTTTATTTGATCCTTATCTGGTTTTGAAATCAGGGCAATCATAACTTCCAGGAATGACTTTGAGAGCACTCCTTCCATTTCACATTCATTAAAGAAAGCTTATGAAGTGTAAGTATTAGAACTGAGTTTTTCATAGAACTCAGCAGTAAATTCATCTGGATGTGAGCTTTTTTAGTAGATATTTTACTAGTGCTGCAATTTCATTGCCTGTAACTGAACAGCCCAGCATAGAAGGAACTATTTCCACAGAGCTAAAGTGAGGATGAGTTCTGAGAATCAGTATACAAACAAGAACAGAAATTGGTCAAAGCAACACAGAGCCAGGTACAATGCACAGAATTTTATGACTTCAACCCTGGCTATCAGTGTAGGAGGCAGATATGAGAAAACTGCAAATATTAGCTAAGTGGCCTACTCAAACAACCCCTGATGCTTTGGCTGGCAAGCTGTCCTGCTGGTGGGGGAAATAAAAGGCTGCACAAATTGTTTCCCTGATTGGTAGATGGGGGCTGAAAATGATTCACCTATACAACTACCTGACTTGGATTAGGTAACCTTTTATAGCAATATAGGCAGAAACCCCCTGAAGGGGTCCTGTTAGAAGGGACTAACACTCCTGGGTAGTGGGAGCCTCATAGTGATCAAATTGAAGACTTCTGGTGAATGTCTTGCTACACTGACTCCAGAGAAAAGGAAAGACAGGCTAGACAGTGAGGATGGGGTGAGGGTGGGACAGACTCTTCCCTGGAGATCTTGGCAGCTAGGAGTGAGAGCGATTGACAGAATACAGAATGGAGAGCACGCATGGAGATTCCCTCAGCTGTTGGATGTGTGGCTGGCTCCTTAAGAGCTGTGTCTGTGCTTTTGGGAGGAATTATTAGAGAACATTCCTTGTGAGGCTTCTCAGAGTCTTGCAGCCATACTTCTGCTTTGCTGTCTTTGCCATTTGGCCTGAAAGATAAGATTCCTGAAGAAAACCCAAAGAAATTGTCAGGAGGGAAAACACAGTAAGTTAGAAAAATACTGTGGAAAAGCTCACTATCAGACTTAATTCCACAGAAGAAACTCATACCTACCAGATAAATTATTACATTTATACAATAAAATAAAGTAAAAACTGTGCAAAAAACACTGCAGGCCTCTGGTACACAATGAAAAATACAAATTTAATAATTTTGGAGCATATATGAGTCTCAAGGTAGAGACTACATGCATTGAAAAATCTATTAAAGTGAAATAATAGCTAACAGGGTCTAAAATCTTGAGAAAGATACAGAAGACACAGCCAGAAAAGAACCCCCCACTCACATTCTGTGGTAGTTATGGTAACTGCTGTCATAGCCTTTCCTTTTGTGACATCAGCTCTTTAGCTACCACACATAAGTCAGAAGACGCACTATTTACATATCTGTGTGTGAAACACTCCACTTACAATAAGGTCCTTCTGTTCCAGCTTGCTGCCAATGATGATTTCTTTTTATTATATGGCTGAATGTATTCCACAGTGAATACATATCACACTTCTATCATTCATTCCTCAATGCAAATCTCATTTGATTCCATCGCTTCACTACTGTGAATAGTACAGCGGTGAACACTGAAGTGCAGGTATTCCTTTGGATTGCGGAGGTCATCCACCTGAGGCCAGTTTTTCTCCCTGTATCAATCTGACTATAGTGAGATGATGTATATGTGGTTTTGATTTTTCATTTCCTTGATGGTTAACAATTTATAGAATTTATATTTGATTTTTAAAGAAATTTTTGAGATTACGTGCCAGTTTTTTAATTGAAATGATTTGCTTTCTTGCCATTTAGTGTTTTGAATTCTTTATGTGTTTAAGATATTAAATCTAGGGCCAGGCAGATAGCTCAGTGGATAAAAACACCTGTGTAGGCAGACACAGGGACCAGGGTTCTATCAGCATCAAGGCCCAAGGGGTGGGCTGAGATGGTGCTTGGGACTGGGTGTGGTGACGCACACCTGTAATCCCATCACTTGGGAGGCTGAAAACAGGAAGATCACTATGAGTCCAATCTATATAGTCAGACTCTGTAAACCCTGTACTAAATACATAAAAAAGATATTAAATCTTTGTTAAAGATAGTTACAGATCATTTTTTCACATTCCAGAAAATTTTTTCACATTTTGTACTGCTTTGTTTGATAGGCAGAAGTCTCATTCAATATACAAACACAATTGGTATATTTTTGTTCTTGGTGTCTATGCCTTTGGGTTCTTCTTTATCCAAAAGTTCACTGTTTATGTTGATGTCTTTAAATGTTTCTTCTGAGTTTTGTTCTACCTGTTTTATGTTCTACATGTAGATCTTTGATCCATTTTGAATAGGTTATTGTAAATGGTGAGAGACAGCACTATCACATGTACCTGCTCAATTTATAATTTCAGTAATTAAGAAGGATAAACCTCAGAATCATGTAACTTTTTATTGTGTAAGTTCTGAATGCTTCCTTTTTATTATAAAAAAAGGTAAAATGAAAAGGAGTGAACAAAAAATGAATTAGAGTAAAATAAATAGGGCTACAAGGCTGAAGAAACATACTAGTGCTCTAAGAGAATGTATATGCTTTTTGAAAATAAAGCCTACAACATGATCACATTTCTTTCTCAATTCAGTTTTTCAAACACTGCCTCACAGCATGTTTCTTTTATAATACTATTTGCTTTCTTCTTTATTGTTAAATGTTTCGCTTTACATGAAACCACAGATTGTGTGTGTGTGTGTGTGTGTGTGTGTGTGTGTGTCTTTGTGTACTTTAACATCTGCCACTTGGTAAGTCACAGTAAAACTTTTCACAGCACTAAAAATATGAGCAAAAGTAGAGCACTTTTTAAATTAAAAAAAAATCTAATAAAATTCACTTCTTCTAATTGATTTTCCAGGTTACCAAAAGGCCACATTCAATCTTGCTATGAAATACTCTAAACATCTTGTGCTTATGAAATTAGCACTGTGACAGGACAGTGATTCTGTCAGTAGCTAACTTACGTGGGCTGCATCTCACAGGGGAAGTGTGTGCCGTCTTCGGGATTCCACTTGCTTCAGATCTCAGCAACACCTTCAGTCCTCATCCACTGACCGAACATTTAGGGATCCCCATCTTAAATGGAGAACCCTAAATGATACTTTACACTATTCTATGAGTTCAGATTTTATTATACTTGCGATCATAGTGTTTTTTTTTCCCCTAATGCCGCTGAACTGTCTCCCCAGCCCTGATTATAGTGCTCTTTTAACAAAAAGATACATTTCAGAGCTTAAGGGAGAGACATATAGATGAATCTAGAAGAGTCCTAAATGTGAAACTTTCACTGACTTAATGAATATCACTTTCCCAGAATTTAATGTGTGAATATATTCTGATAACTGAAAACTGAGAAATCTCCTGAGTATGGTGTACAGAGATTGTACTGGAGTTCATTGCATGGGAATCATTAAAGGAACCGTTGTGGATAAGGTTGGACTCAATGTGCAGCATCCCCTCCTGGCCTGTCCCTGAGTCATGTCTTAAAGCCTCATGACTCTACTCATATGATTATTTTTTCTGACTCCAACCTGAATCATCTTGTTAGCATTAATTATTCAGGGGCCCCCATGAGGTAGGATTCATCATGAATACAAAGTCATCCCAATTAATCATGAACTCCAAAGAATAGAGGCTACCTTCTAGGAAATGAGACAAAGGCCAGAGAAGTTCTCTCTTACACAGTTGAGCGACAGCCTGATGTCTCAAGCAGAGAGTAAGTCAAGGAGTAAAGGGGCACAATGGGCCTCTCACAAGCGTCGGCTCCTCGATCCCATGGCCCCCCATCACTGACTGCAGCAATAACTGAGTCCTTGTGATATAAATAAAAACAATTTTTCATAAGCTGTAAGTAACTATAAACAACAGTTCTAGAATTTTATCTTTGTCCCTGGTGGTTCACCTTTTATATCACTTAGTGTTTTTGTGCTACATGTTTAATGTCACTACCCAAGAGACCTCATGGGGCCGGCCAAATAGCTCAGTGGATTAAAGCATCTGCAAGGAGGCACAGGGGCCAGGGGTTCTATCCCCAGGCCTGCCATGCTGGCCCCGCCCCCAGGGCATGCTGAGATGGCAATTAGACTGGGCGTGGTGGTGCGCGCCTGTAATTCCAACTCTTGGGAGGCTGTAAATAGGCGGATCATTATGAGTCTGATCTAAGTAGTGAGAACTTGAACACCCTGTAGGCCCTTCTCTAAAATACAAAGAATAAAAAAATAAAATGAAAGAGAAAGAGACCTCATGACTAAATAATCCAGCACTCAGAAGTGCATTGTAGTATTGTTACCAAGTACCTAGACTATCCTCAATACTGCATCACTAGGCATGCAGAGAGCTACTCTAGGGCTCTGACTACAGAATCAGAGAACCCCTGGAGAGGAGGCCAGCTGGGTTACAGTCTGCCCACACTGACCCTGAGCCCATGTGCAATGTTAATGGAAGGGGAAAATGTCACTGTAAGCCATTTTGTTTCATCAATTTTTTTTCTGACACAGTAAAATTCATTTCTAATGTGAGTTATTACAGGAGGAAAGAACGAGAGAGGATGACTTTAAATATATTTTTTACTTTGTAGCTACTCAAACTGCTCAACAATCATAAGAAGTTTGAATCTGAGTCTTTAGATTCTGTTTTAATATTAAACAAAATGAAAATAGATGTAGGTGTCAGTGCTTTTATGGTACACATGAGTTTCTAGTTTCATGCCTCAGTAGTGCAAAAAAGTTTTGTTTTTAATTTAAGGAGCTTAGATGATATGGGAAGATAAATTCCTACACACATGTCCACAAGAAAGTATCTGTTGGGGATCTGGCGAGATAGCTTAGTGGTCTAAAGTGCCTGCTTAGGCAAGCTTAGGCAAGCGTGCAAAGAACGCAGTTTAAACTCTGGCACCACATGCCACCCCAGCCTCACCCCCAGGGTGGGCTGAGACAGCCAAAAAAAAAAGAAAGTATATGTTGTGGCCACAAATTAATTGCAATTTTCTCATCATTCTTTTATTCCTTGTCGTGTTCTTTTTGCTTTCCTTACAAAATAACTATTGTGCTATAAAAAAAGATATATATCTCAGGCCTTTTGTAAGAAAATAGATATTTCTTAAAACTATGACATTAAGTGAAATATTACATGGTTTCTCTTATATGATAAATCAGAAATATAAATGGATTTAAGGTAAAATGACAGACAGATAATAGGAAATAGGGAGATCTCTTGGAAATTGGAAGGTAGCTAAAAGCATGAGGTGACGTAAAAATAATTAAGATGTGTTATGTCCATGTACCAACTCCTCATAATGAGTGCAATCATATCAGTTCTAAATAAGGCATTAGATTGGACAGGGTAAGGCAAACGTCTGTGGTGGGGTGAGGGGCAGCAATGGTTTGACACAATGTGCAAGAACTTAGGGAAGCCACAGGAGCAGGGTGGCCATGCAGATGGTTGGCAGGACGGTGGGTTCAGAGCCTGAAAGAAAGGAAAATGTGACTGTGGTGGAGGAAAGAGTTCTGGCACTGAGATCCACAGCATGCTGTATGTGTGCACACACGGTAGCGGCACGGTTCAAGCTCTGAAGGATGCGAGAATTAGGAAGTGTGTCCACAGAGAGCAGCGTGGTGAAGGAAGGCAGATTCTCAGGGTGAACAAAAACTTCCATGTAGAGGGGGGAACAGCCCAGGGAGTCTGGGCTCAAGCAGACTTTGGAGCTTAAAGAGGGCGTGAATGCACAAGGTCGGTGTTTGTGTGGAGTCGGAGTCCAAAATGAGTTAAGAGGGAGATCTCACAGAACTAAATAGGCAAATGAGATATAGATAATTAAAATGGATTTCTTACTGTCACAGAAAAAAGTTAGAAGTGTGAAAATTGAGAGAACTAAGATGAAACCTATGGCACTGAATTGAAGTTAGAGGTCTTCGTGTGAACTCATGGATTTCAGTACATATGCACATAGAAATCAATATAGAAATAAACGTGTGTGTGTGTGTGTGCGTGTGCATGTGTAATATGCTGGAATGAGTTAGAAAGGAGAAATTAAAGAGGGGAACCATTTGAGAGTGAGTAGAGCGAGGAGAAATGGCATGTTGGGAACAGGTCTATGAAAATGTCCTGCAGGAAAAATTTAAGTTTTGGAGTGTTCATCTCTTTGCCTGTGGCAAAAACATCATATTTAGCATTCCCTTATGTCTGTCCAAGTGATTCAATTTAATTATCGTGTGAAAAATAAGTCAGATGCAGTGATGCACTGAAGCGACATTGGGTGGAAGGGACAGAGCACTGTGGGATGAAAAATGTCCTTGTCCCTCAATGTCCAACAGGGGGAGCTGCTTTCAGGAGGGCTGCAGGAGGAAAGGCAGTGCCTGAGCGAATTAATTACTAGCAGCAGTAGAAAGCAGGGAGCGTAGCAGAGCTCAGACAACGCTGAATTTGCCTTGTGCCTTCTCCGTCAAGTTAAGGGGAGCTGACTCCTACAGAAGGGAAGTGGACATCTCAGTTTGTGTCAACGCCGCTCATGGAATGAGCTGCCTAGCGGGTGCCTGAGACCAGCTACAAATAAAGTGAATGAAGTGTGCTGAAGTGTTTGGTCAGGGTGGGTGATTTGTAAACAACAACATTTGCACACAGAAGCACAAGTACATTTTCCAATTCCTTAATTTTGTCCATTACTCATTTTAATTTTTGTTAGACCTATTGTAGTACATGGGGATTGTATTCCTTACATAATTCATATTAACTCTTTTTTCATCGGGTTTCCCTCCCCTCTCTTCATTGTGTTGGGAAGCCACAGTTCTCAGGAAAGGCCTCTTTTGGTTCCTCTTTTTCTTTCTTCCTCTTGTCATGTGAATGGTCATTTCTGTAATATTTGCAAGCTCCACTGCGTATGTTTAAAGGCTACAGTTATTATGGACTTGTCCAGGGCTGTGGACCTCCGTCTGCTCACTCAGTGGTTCCACGTTGTGGGTTTCTCATGAGAAACCTCTCCCAGGGCCTGGGCTGTTCTCATCTTGTTGAGTGATTGGAGAATTTACTACATGTTTGTTTTTCACTTATGAGCTATTTTAAGGAAAGGATAAAATTTTTTGGAGAAAGCAGAAAGCCTTTTCTCAACATGGCTGCTGAAATCACTTATGCTGAACTGAGGTTCAAAGCTGAATCCTCAAGCCCCAACTCAGGGTCTCCTGCAGGTAAAAACATACATTTTTTTGGTTTCTCTCACAGTTAGTGAGGAAGTGATGGGTGGGCATGGGGTCTGTGAGCGCGGCAGGTGAGGTAGTTGCTGTTTCTCTGGCCTGATGCATCTGGGAAACAGACCACTACAGATTGTGTTGCCTGTGGATGAGCGCTAAGCAGCCAGGGAGCTGTAGAGCAGGAGAGAAAAAGATTCCTGTTTTGCTGCCCTTCTGCAATTTATTTGTCTCTCTGATATGGGCTGTCATGTCATGTGGTACCAGGGATCGAACTCGGATCTTTGTCCTTGCCAGGCAGGTCCTTAGACTGCTAAGCTATCTCTCCAGCCCCAGACATTTTTTTGCTAAAAATGAAATCATAGCATGTAATACTGAAGCTTTTTCTTTTCTACTTAACAGTGTATCATATATTAAGAAATGATTTCTATTTGTTTGACACTTATCTCTCTCAGTGCTGGGAGGGGGAGTGAATTCAGGGCCTCTTATGAGCCAGATCAGCTCCCTCCCCTGAGATATGGCCCTCAGAAGAGAAATTGGGGTGCAATGATAAGGTGGGGCCACAAACATTACTTTATACAATAATGTGAATTAGGATTACCGATGTTTGCTGTAACACACAAAGCTGTGAAGTAGACATAATCTTGCATATAGTTAAAGATGCAATGAAATATTATGCAAAGTTAACAACATGTAATAAGATTGTATGGTAATATGAAAAATGGTCACAATGGCAGTATAAAAGAAGTAGTAGGTCAGAAACCAATGTACACATTTTGTTAATTCTGAAGGCAAATGTGTGTACGTGTGTATGCAGTTTTAAAATGCTGACTATATATACAAGAGTATTAGAATTTTTTTCAGTGGAAAAGTTTCTTACTTTTATGTATTTTGTGAGATTTCAGTGAAAATTTCATTGTTTCTTTTTCTATTCCAATTTTATATTTTTTCTATATTTTCTATTTCAATATAAAATTTAAATTCTATATTGTTAGTAATTGCATGTTATACAAGAAAAAGGGGAAGAGGAAGTAAGAACAGAATGTATAACTGATGAAATTAATCTGGTTTCTCCTCAGCTGCCAAAGAGAAGACCACTCCTCAGAGAAGTAATCTTCGTCTTCTCAAGATGCTTCTTGTCCCATTATTGATATTCCTCCTTTTGGCCATCATATTCTGTATTGCTTTTATCAGTAAGTCTGCCAGCTGAACCAACAAGCCACCTTTTCCCTAAAGAAGGGAAAGTATTTACTAGAAATTCACAGTAAAAAGGGGGTTATCTAGATATATTAAAAGAAAATTTACTTGACGGAGATAAAGTTCAGGGAAGTTCACTGGGGATTTTGCTCTTTTTCCCCACCAGATTTCTGTGTGAGAACACATCTGTGTTTCCTTAGTTGCATTTAGAAAGTGAGAACTGGTTTGAGTGGACACACACTTGTCTTTTTGGATGATCAGATGGACA
Source organism: Octomys mimax (assembly GCA_002564305.1). Lineage (NCBI taxonomy): Eukaryota > Metazoa > Chordata > Mammalia > Rodentia > Octodontidae > Octomys > Octomys mimax. The sequence goes on along the minus strand of NDGM011047700.1, from coordinate 7,175 downwards.
AAAAAGGGAAGAAATATTCCAAAAAGATTTATGAAAGAAATATCTTTCTAATTATTTGTCAGGCTCAAGAATGCAATGCTCTAAAACACAATTTAATCAATGCATGGATTTCCTCACAGAAATCTTCCCTGAGTAGGCCCACCAGGGTGTGCTCATCTGGCACCATGCAGCCTTCCAAGGCTGAGCTGGCACACCAGGGAGCCTTGAAATCTCGATTCAGATCTCTTACAGAGCTGTTTCTGCACATCCTATTGGTCACAGGAAGAATTAAATAGAGCAAGATTTGTGAAATAAATATCCTTCTAATTATTTCTGTCATGCATAAATAACTTCTAAGATAGTGTTATTGAAAAAGCACATGAAGAAGGTTGCTTTAAATGATAAAGGAGGTAGCATGAAACCATAGCATCTTGATGAATATTTAAGTATTAAAGAACCTAGGGATGTTATGTGACTCTGATATTCAGACTTGGTGAATGCAGCAGCGATGAAGCTGTTAAAAAACATAGGCCACGTAAGACAAGCAGTGAGTTTGGGCTGGAAGATGACTTAGGGCTTGGACTGGTTGCACTGCACTTGAAATGCACCTACCAGGAGATTTTAATGGAGAGGTCTGGTTTTGGAAATCAATGACACACAGGCAGCTGGTAACACAATGGAAATATGTGGCATCATTCAAGATTTAGCGCAAAAAAGTGAAAGATAGCAGTGGAACTCCAGGGAATGCTCCATTTTAATAGTGACAAATAGAAGGCAGAGCTTCTGAAATAGTTCACAAAGCAGCGTGAGAAAGGTAGGGCAAAAACATTGAAGAGCAGTGTGCTCAGGGTTACGTAGGAGGAGAGAGTTGCCGTCTGGTAGCACAAAGCATGCCACGGAGTGATGACAATGCACAGTTCTGAAATTTTACCAAAGATGTGTCTCAAGAAACATTTTAGTGAACAATGGAAGCAAAACGGGAGTACCAGCCTAGGTGACTGAGGAGTAAGAGTCAGATCATATGGAGAGAGTTCTAGGACAGAACAGGAAAAGAACAATGTATCTTGTCAATGTTGATTATTTTTAAAATTTTCAGTTCACTAGGGTAACCAAAAATGGTTCACATTTAGCTAATTTTTCATTTCTGAGGTCTCAGTTTTTTAATTCTTCAATGTATTTTTCTGCCTATAACAGCTTACACTCAGATGTACCTTCAGATGCATTTCACATTAAGAATTGAAATAAAATATGGCAAGTCCCTTTAGACCTTTTAAGATGGAATTTCCATATCCTATTTCAACTCCTGATCTTTCAGGTCTTTCCAGAAATGTCTAGGGTTTCACCATCAGTAGAATTAGGACTATATTGACTCTAGGAAGACGGGAAAACTTTTCCAGTTAGAGCATGTCTACTTCAGTCATTGAGCATTTCTACATTAAGTTTCTATAAAGAGTGCAAGAAAAGAGCAGTGGAGAATGCAGTCATATTGCTACCAGGAAACTGAATGGTTTTTTATTGTATCTTCTAGTATTCTTTCAAAAATATTCTCAGCTTCTTGAAGTAAAGAAGGCTATCAAAGAAAGTACACATAAGCATACAGAACTGGAGTGTAAAAGAAGCAATTCATCTAAGAAAGGTAAAATTTCCTCTCCTTAGAATTCAGTTGCTGAAAATAGTAAGGATCTCTGAAATCAGTATTTCTAATAAGATTTCCAGATAGATAATATTGAGAATGTAGTCACATGATCATTATAAGCTACAAATGTACAATTCCATGAGACCTGAAGTGCTTTCATGTGTACATTAACTTGTGCAAGACTTGATTGTGTAAAAGTTTATTGTAGTTTTGGATTTCTTCAGCTTTTGTTTCATTCTGAGCTTTTTATGGACACTGTTGTTTTTCACATCTTAGCTAGAAACATTTCAGGAAGATAATGACTCACTTATTAAAATATTCATTATTTCCATTAAAATTATGTTTAAATAACATTTTATATTTATAAAACATTGAATGTTGACATAAAACATTCCAATTTTAACCCCACCCTGTGCAAGAGTATTTTGCATTATTAGAATCATGCATTTGTTGCTCCAATGAGCACATATTGATATATTATCATTAATTATAGTTCATGTTTGTGTGTGTGTGTGTGTGTGTGTGTGCACACCAGAACACCCTAGAAAGAAATATCCAGATTGTTTGACCAAGATCACATGTGAAAGTAGGCATCGATATTCATGTAACTTATTTGAAATGATTGCATGTGCTTGGGTTTTCTCCTCTATATGAGTTACTAATTCCTTTAATGGCTTATATCTTTGGTTATTTGTTTTATATTTTGGACTGTAATCTATCATCACTTCATTTGCTGTTTTTCTGGTCCTGGTAATAGGCAGCTCCTTCACTTGCATCCTGTGTTGCACTTTGCTTGTTGTGTGTGGAACTACAAAATCCCCTAGATTCACTGCACTTTGCCTGTGCCAGCCCTCCAATCGAGTATTTCCAATCAAATGCTTGGCTTTTTTTAATTAAAGAGGAGTATCCTACACCTTTTCATAAGTTTTATGTCCATTTTCATTCAGTTAAATGTATTTTTAAAATTTTGTCTGACACTTTTTGACCCATGGGTTGCTTAAAATTGCGTCGTTTAGTTTCAAGTATGTGGAGATTTTCCTGTCTTCCTTCTTGTATTCATTCCAGGTTTCCTTCAATTATGTTTCCTTCTAGGCTGAAGAATGTTTTCTATACCATTGTAATTGATTTGAAATGTGTTAAGGTTTGTTTTCTTGCTTTTGTTATTGTCATCAATATGTGGTCTTAGAACACATTCCCTGGGCATTGATGGAAATGGCTATTCTGTAACTGAGTGTTCTGAAAATGTTGAATTGATTCTATTGGTTGATGATTTCATTGAACTCCTAAGTGTTCTTGCTGATGTTCTGTATGGTTTTCTCCACTTGTAATAATGTGATTTTAGACTCTCCTTTCACTTATATCAATTTTTAGTTAACATAGTTCTTATCCCTGTGTTTGGCACATAAACTTTTGACGTTATGACATAGGACTGTTTTCTAGCTCTTGGTTCTGTTGTTCAATAGGTGATTTCTACTATTGGTTTCTCAAACAGTTTCCTGATTAATTGCCACCAATGTGAAGCAGCTCTTGGGTCTATTCATTGAATGTTTAATATTTTCACTATCTTGATTAATAACATTTATTAATTTTGAGAACTTCCTGGTTCTTGGTATAACTATTTTTCCATTCCAGCCCAGAAATTTTTGTATTATGTTCAAAGTCTTAGTTTATTTAAGTGTTAGGTTTTCTTTGGCTTTCTCTGATACTACTCCTGCAAGGAAAAGAACCTTGAGCCATTGCTGCCTATAGAGGTAGACTCAACTTCTCACACACCTCAGGGCTGCTTTTATGTTGAGGGATGATTTGTGTTGGCATTTTTAGGGTTTTTAGAATTTCCAATAATCTATATTTTTCAAATGGTTTTCTTATATTGCACATTTATCTTCTTCCCAATAAAGACAAAGTCTGGAGCTGTTGCCCAAAGAACTGGATGCCATTTGGCTCTCACTGCTACTTCTATCCAACTGAAGCTAAACCATGGAGTGAGAGTGAGGAGCGCTGCTCTCTCATGGGGGCACATCTGGTGGTGATCACCAGCAAGGAGGAGCAGGTACTGTCTGGGAGATCGGGGAGCTGCGGGCCCCACTGCTGAAGGTCTCTGCCTGCTGCCAAAGAGGAGACTTAGTGTTTTAAGCACATAACAGTTTACCCCAAGCATGACTAGCTCTCATCTCAATCAGTTGATTCTTGTATAAATTTGATGCCATTTTTATATTTCTTGTTATCTCTTAAAATTAAGCAAAAGAGGGCCGAGGAGATGGCTCAGTAGGATAAGCGCTTCCCTGGCAAGTGCAAGGGTCTGAGTTCAATCCCTGGTTCCGCCAAAAAAAAAAATTAAGCAAAAGAGAATTTTTTAATCATCCTTTGTTTAAATAATTGGACAGGTAAGTGGTTAAAATATGAAATTGTGGCAGAAAAGTTTCAAGAAGAGACATGTGACAGGCCCCTAAGCATGCACATTTTAGGCCTTTTTCTATTTCTGTAAAACTAATGAACACAATTGAAATAGTGGCTTTAAAAAGATTTCTAAAGGGAGTTGAGTGGAAGGATGAAGATACAGAGTCTCCCAAACATGTGCACACATTTTAGGAAGACAAAAATGTATGTAAATATTTTAATACTAAACTTATCAAGACATGAGATTAATATGTTACTTCTGGTCTCTACAGTCGTAAGAGGTGCTAAAAGTGGTGGCCAGTAGCATCCAGACACTGAGTGGTACAGTGCACTGCAGTCTGGAGGACCTTGGTCATTGAGATAGCTCCACTTGCATTTTAATTTCTTCTCTAAAGGTCAGCATTGTAGTGGGTTTTCAGGAACATACAACATCCGCTAGGGTTCCCCATACCAGAGTGACACCATCAGTTGGAAAAATATATATATATATATATTTTGGCAGACTCTGTATTTCTTCCTGAAATATCAGTTTGTTAATTCAGTATGTATACCGTATGAACTGCTTAACAGAGAAGAGCATAAAGTTGAATAGAGAAATCAAATTAAATCATCAACCATAATACAAAGTATATCTCTTATGTTGTAGTTGAAGATAAGTGATTAAATCTGCAAATGTTTTCTCACATGTAACTTTGAAGAATATCATCTTCCTCTAGTGATAAAACAGGAGCAACTCTGAAATGAGAGTTCACTTGATCGTAGATGGACATTGCTCCCATATGAAATGAAAATCAGGCTCACAAGTGATGAGTAATATATTGTATAACTCGTATATTGTATTACGAGTTTTTCCAAGGACTTTTGTTTCCAGGTATCCCTAGGTAGCTGTCCCTTGATCCTTTTCCTTTTATTCTCATTTTATATAGCCTATACAACTCACTTCAAATAATGCACTATGCCCAAAGTATATAGTTAAGTGTTAATCAAAATTTAATTCTTTTTTTTTTGCGGAACCAGGGATTGAACTCAGACCCTTGTGCTTGCCAGGGAAGCGCTTATTCCACTGAGCCATCTCCCCGGCCCACTTAATCAAAATTTAAGAATATTTTTAGGTAAAAGGCAATGTTAAAGAACTCATTTAATCACTACACAAAGTATTATGTGTGGTGCCAGTATACCCTATGAATTTTTAAAGTATACAAATAATAGTTTTGAAAATAAATACAACTTTTTCACAAGAAGCCATCTTACTCAAGTCTGGGTGACCATTGTAAGGCTGTGATTCCTTTTATGTTCTTTTCTTAGGATTTTATAACCAAGAATACAAAACAGAGTACTGCTTATTACGTGGGGCTGTCAGATCCACAAGGTCAGAGACATTGGCAATGGATTGATCAGACACCATACAACGAAAGTGTCACGTAAGTATAGAATTAGATCTTACTGGTCCAAGAAAATAGGAGTCAGTAAATAATTGTAAAATCTAACAGAACTTCAGCCTCCACAATCATTACACTAAGGAAAAGAAAAACTTACTGTGATACAAGGGACCAAAGAGAAATCTTTACATCCTATAAGAATCTCCAATGACAGACAGTCCCCTGGAAAGAGGATTGAAGGATAAACAAAAGAGAGCCTCTGGGATATCTGCAGGTAGTGAGGATTTTAATGCAACAGGATTCACACAGATGTGGGTATAGTTTCCAAAGGACAGGCTTGAGATGCCAGTGGAGGAGGAGCTGCATAGACCATGGCTGTGTATCACTGTGACTTCCACAGAGGTCAACCCCAGTTCTTTCACAGTCTCTAACCCCTTTTATAGCACTATTGGACTCATGATTGGGCTTTTCTCTCTTTCAGATTCTGGCATCCTGGTGAGCCCAATGATAAGAGGGAACATTGTGTTATTTTAAATTATCGTTCCCCATATAGAACATGGGGCTGGAATGATGTCTCTTGTGAAGGGCCTCAAGGGTCAGTTTGTAAAATGGTGAACATCTATTTATGAGTCAAACATGCTCCCTATGCATGTGCCTCAGTTGCCATTCATCATTACACAGATAGATCAGAATATTTTCCTTATGTGTATGAGATGTCCATAGAATTTTAGGTAAGTGATCAACTATTCCACTTATAAAAATTTAGTTACCTTGTGTATGTGTTTACTTATGTATTAAAAGCATTTATTGAGCATTTTGCATGTGCCATGAACTCCACTAGAGACCTTGTTTGTTTATACATGGAAGACACAGAACTTTTCTAAGCGATAAGATGTATTTACTGATAGAACTTTATGATTTGGTCCTTGCATTTATTTCTTCTATTTGCCCTTTACCTTTACTGATGTATAATTATGAACTCTGAAATATGTATCTTAAGCTACCAAATGCTTATTTGTTATACAAGATACTGTGAAATAATACGTTATTTATTACCTGCCACAGCTAACTATTCTGTTTTATTAAAAATATTTAGGATCTCCATAAGCAAGTTTCACTTTTAAATGCAACACTGTTAACCATTGTCACTCTGATAGTATGGAATTTAAAAATTTATTTTTTAACCCACACATCTCTCGTCATTTTCCCACATCTATTCCATTTTAACCTCAACTCTACTGTGTTTCTAGGAGGTTGACTCTTTAGATTCTTCAAATAAATACAATCATATGGCATTTATCATTCGTTGTCTGACTTATTTCTGTAGAAATGATAGCCTATGGATTCATCCCCTTTGTTGCAAATGAGAAGACATCCATTTATTGAGTGAGCCAGTATCCATTATGTGTGCACTTGTGCGTGTGCATTTCTTTTAGCCATTACGAATTTATGTCTTTCCTGTTGCTAATAATTCTGTGATGTTCATGGAAGGCTAGATATCTCTAGGGAGGGATGTATATAATTTTACATATTTCTAGAAGTGGTGTCATTAGATTTTTAAAAATTTTATTGTGTTCTGTTTTATTTATTTATTTATATTTTGAAAAGCAAAGCAAAGCAAGAGCAAAAATCAGAAACAAAGAAAGAAACAGGACAACATACAACGATACATATGTTACAGATTTTCAAACCAAGAATAGCTGATTAACAGTGATTGATATATTACCTATTTTATTGCCAAATCTGTTGCTCAGACTAACAGATATAGTCATTTATGTAAGCTA
>NDGM011047698.1:0-11128 GCA_002564305.1 Octomys mimax | reverse complement strand
ATCCACCTGTTTACAGCCTCCCAAGAGCTGGGATTACAGGCGCACACCACCATGCCCAGTCTCGATTGCCATCTCAGTGCACCACAGGGGGTGAGGCCAGCAAGGCAGACCCAGGGATCTCCTTTAATGTTTAAGTGGTGAAGTAAAATAAAATTTGACAACTGTTAAATGCATTCAAATAATAAAATACATACATATGTATGTATGTATGTATATATATATATATATATATATATATATATATATTATACTTCAGTGCCTTAGAAAATAAGTATATATAAGAACAGAATCTTAGGGGCTGAGGAGATGGTTCAGTAGAATAAGCGCTTCCCTGGCAAGTATAAGGGTCTGAGTTCAATGCCCAGTTCCACCGCCCCCCCCCCCGCAAAAAAGAATAGAATCTTTTTAAAATAATCATACTTTAACATGTTATAATCACCTATCCTTTTGGGAAATAGTATTTTAGTTTTATAAATTTGGTAAGGCTTCCTTTCTACAAATTCTTGGTTTGATTCCCATTACCTTAAAAATATTAAAATATTAAGAATTATATAAATTGAATATATACACAGACATATAGTCAAACCTTCAGTATCCATATGGGATTGGTTTTAAGAACTCAAGGACATCAATGTTCATATTACTCAAATCCTTTATATAAAATAGCACAGTACTTGCATATTTACACATATCCTTCCATGTAATCATCTTTAGATTATTTAAAATGGCAATGCTAATACCTGCTACAGTGTACTATTTAGGAAATAACAAAAAATGCCTGTACATGTTCAAATGCAGATACAACAATTGGTTTTATTTCAGTACATAGTACATAAGCAAAACACAAGGCAAACTACACTGAAACAGGGCATGCTGGAGAGGCTGAGGACCTGAGAAATCGTGCGGGACTATAGTAGGCTATTCCTATATATCCCTTCATTCTCATAGATACAGCAGAATTCCCAGCATGTTGCAAATTCAAGTTTTACTTTTGGAACTTGCTGGAACTTTTAAAATATGTGTGATCAACAGTTGGTTGAATCTATAAATGTGAAACCCACAGATATGGAGAGTTGAGAATTACACATGTGTGTGCATGTGAATTTATAAATACTTCATAAGCAAAAAAAAATTTAAGTACATATCCAATAAAGTTTTAAAATCACAGATGAAGTGGTATTATACCTATTAGACTATGAACTAAAAGGGTTTATCTTATCACACTTTTTGAAATGTTAATCACCACCTTGCAACTACACAAGCTACAGTAGTGTCAATTTCCTATGGAACACTTGTCTTTAAAGATGCTTTGAAATTCTTCAAACATTTCTTTGAGTAGGCAAGAAGAAATACTAAGATTATAATCTAGTGTTGTATACAATTATTTAATACAATTACTTTGTATTTTTTTGAGCACTGTAGGGGATGAAAAAGAAAGGAAAAAAATTAGTTCTTAATGAACCTCAATCAATAAAAATTTTATATATTTTATAACAAACTCTAATATAATATCATAGGATAATAAATGACATTGTGTTGTTGTTGTTTTGGTTTTTTTGAGGCAGAGTTTTGCTATGTAGTTCTGGTTGGCCTTGAATTCACTTTGCAGCAATTCTCTTACCTCAACGTCCCACGTGCTGGGATTACAGGCATACACTATCACACCTGGCTTCTTCTTTTAAAAGGTAATAGCATAACCCTAAATAAAAGTTCTAAACACACCCAGAAGAATCAGGGAAGGTTTTCTAGAGAAGTTAAGGAAATAGCTAGGGATTAAAGAACAAATACAAACCAAATAACCAAACAAATGAGATGATTATGCATGTATTCAAGAAATAGTTAACAACAAATGCAAACACAAAGGGGCTGGACAAAGATGGCCTTAGGGATAAAAGAAACATCCAAGTGTCTTCTGTGGATGTGGCAAGACACTAACAGGCAGGAGGGATTCGAGATCCATGAGTGAAACTGTTCCAGGATTTTCAGTAGTAAATGGGTATGACTAGATAATCTCTTTCATAAAGACTGTGAGAAAATTATGAATAGTAAATGAAAATTAGAGAACTAAGAAAAGATTACTACAATAATTTAGGTGAAAACTAAGAGGATGAAATGAGAAAACAGGAATTGGATTAGGCAATGGGTAAATTTTGTCCACTATTTTCATTAATAGAGTTTTAATTGAATACTCCCGGGTTCACTGATTTAGCTGCTTCTCTGTACAGCTGCATTCAGTAATTATAACTACAATAGAATGACCCACCAAGTCTGAACTATTTGTTGTCTAGCTCTTGTAGAAAGTGTGCTAATACTTAGTTTAGACCAGCCATGTCCCAAGTTTCCCACATGAGTGGTGTTGCTCTGTAACAGCTAATGAATAGAGAAAAGATAAATGTGATAGCTCTGATTTTAAAAATTCTGAGTTAGAGGGTTACTGTCATGTCCATTTGGAATAATGTGCATGATACTGTGACTGAGTTACTTTACATACATTCTGGGTTCCTTTTCATATGTTTTCGCTGTGGAAGCAGCAAAGGAGACTCTTTGAGAGAGATTCCTTGTAAAAGGGTTCCAAGTTTGACTCAGATACCGTTAACTATAATCATTTTTGTGACATTTAAAAGGCAGAGGCTAAACCTTTTCTATTTCTATTGTTTTCCCTAACAAGTCTGGTTACAGAAGTGAGTATATTTTTTCTATATTAACTTTAGCAGACATATTTTATGTCTGCTTCTTACCCTTGTGTCAAAATGTAGACCAGAGGGCATCCATTTATTGATCTGGATATCAGATATCATATGGTTTGAAAGCTATCAACTGCACTGAAAACTAAAACAGCAGGTAATTTCATGACATAGAAGGAGCAATACCTGCTTAAATCACCCAGTTCTGCACACTGCAGTAGTTTCTTACTGTAAGTTTCCCACTGAACAGTGCTGCTCTATAACAGCTAACCAAAAAAAAAAAAAAAAAAAATCTCAGATTATGCTCATTTTCTCCAGCCCTCTAAATGATAATGCTACTATAAGTCTTTGTTTACTAATAGCAAAAGTAGATTTTGTTCTCTATAAACTAACATTATCTCATAATGTTAAGTATCTTAAGGTGCGGTACACAGATAGGGAGTTTAGAAAAGAGGTCTTGGATTCAGATTGAAATCTGAACTGTTATCAGAAAGTGGGAATGTAGGAGATAATTAATGAAGAGCATTTAGAGTAAAAAGACACCAAACAGATGTAGATTTTTTTGCTTTTGCTTTTGTCTTTTTGACACAGTGTCTCATTATGCAGCTCAGGCTGACCTTGAGCTCACTTTGAAGCCCAGGCTGGTCTCAAACTCACAAGGATCCTCCTGCCTCAGCCTCATAAGTGCTGGGATTATAGGCATGCACCACCATGCACAACAAACAGACATAGAAAGCACAAATGAACACTACAGAAGAGAGCAGAGTATTAAGAATATGAATGAAGTAAGAAAGGAGACAAACACAAAGAAAAATAAACAAGAGATTTGGGATTAGAGAAACTAAGAAAGAAGTTGCAGTACAAAGGTTGGAATATTTACCAAAGTCAAAACTTTCAGAGAAGAAAAACATCCACCAAAAACAATATCAAGGGCCTGCAAGATAGCTCAGCGGACTAAGAACCTGCTTTGGCAAGTGCAGAGACCAGGATTTGATCTTAGTTCTGCATGACACCCCACCTCTAGGATATGCTCAGCCTGGAATGTAATCCAGGCGTGGTGGTGCACGCCTGTGATCCCAGAGGGGGAAGGCTGAAAAACAAGAGGATCACTATGAGTCTGAGCTGTGTAGTGAGACCCTGTACCAAATACTAAAATGAAAAAGAAAAAAAACATTAAAAATTTGAGGGAAAAAAATATTTTGGGAAATTTGGAGGTCCATGTTTCCATAATTGAAAGTAGATTCATTGATGAAGACATGTTCTAGCCCAAAAAAACTGGGGACCACACAAGAAGTCAAAAAAGGAGAGGGCAGTCTACTCTTCCAAAGTTTAGTTGTGAGGCAAAGAGACTAGAAAATAGCTAGGTAACAAATTATAGAGGTAAACAATTCATACTGAAGATCCCTTGCTTTTTTTCATAGGAGAAACTTTAAGATCTTTGTATGTTGCAAGAAGATGAGGAACGGCTGACGATTCTACAGAAGCAGTACAACAAGTGCAATGTGGAATCAGTCTATAGTAAAAAAGTAAATGATTTAATGGAGTTTCGTCTTTGAGAGTGAAGGTGACAGAAAATAGAAAAGACTAATGTTTCATGGTTTTTCTCTGTGAAATGTGAGATGAGATCAGCTGATGACAATCAGGGAAAAGGAAGTAGATTGGAGGTTTACAATGAATACAGAAGATTTGAAATAGCCATTTGTAAAATGATAGAAGGAACTGGACATATTAAAAAGTAATAAGATTCCAGCTGCATTGAAGAATCATAAATTTTAATTATATCAATATTACAGTTGTCTGTTTTTTTTCTTTCTGAACAGCACTGAACAGCTTAGGGATAGAAGCAAAAACAGATAAAGGAGGACCCACAGATGGCATTTTGCTTTGCAGGCTTGACAGAAAAATAAGAAGCAAAGAATTTGAGGGTATCATCAAAAGCAATGGTTCTTGGTTGCAGACCTACTCCCCAGAAACTGTGGACACTGTACTCACCTCTCTGAACTTTATAGAGAAAACTGTCCAGAATTTTTGATACATACTTAGGTTTAAGATTCACTAGTTAGGAAAACATATGAAGATATAGATCTTAGCACAACTTAATATAGAAATGAACAGTAGAAGCAAAGAAGGGAACAGGTATACAGTTGACAGGGCAGGAAATAATAGTGTAGTAAAGACCATTGATGTTCTCAATAATTAAAAAGATTGTGTTCTACATAAACAAAATGATTATATTGTTTTAAAAGGAACAGGAGAGGAAAAATAGGGGTCTAGAGTCAAAGAATGAGACACTAGAGATGTAGACCAAAATGCTAACAATGACACCATCTAAGGCTGGCAACAGGAAAATGATGGTAAAATAGAAGAGAAGGCTTACTAGACTCAGGTTTGGGCCAGTGAGTGTCAAACAACCTAAGTCTAATGTATAAGATCACTCATCAACCTAGGTACTGATAACAAAACATGAATGGATTTGAGATGGAGAGAAAACAGTACTGCTTAAGTCATGAATAAATACATTGGAAAGACAAAAGTGTCAAGAGATGAAAGATGAAAATCATCACAATAAGTAAAAGGGCAACACAGTTTATAGAAAGTCAATTTCCACTGTAAAACCCAAAGAGGTAAAATTTATATAGATTGAAAGATTACAAAGTCAAAACCAGCAGCCGCTCTATAGGAGGGCAATGGCTCTTTAATCAAAGGCAGAAAATATGAATAATAAAACTGTGTCTTTTTTAAAAAATCATTGATTGACTGATTATTTATTTGGTATAGGGCCTCACTATGCAGCTCAAACTGGTAGTGATCCTCCTGTCTCAGCCTCCCCAGTGCCGGGATTATGGGTGTGCACCACTATGCCCAGTTTCTATGGCTGGCTCAGCACCAGAGGCTGGCACTACATGTAGTACCAGGGATTGAACCCAGATCCCTGGGCTTGCCAGGCAGGCACTTAGGCCACTGAGCTATCTCCTGGGGCCCTAGAATTATGTCTTTATCTTTTAAGGATCTAAGTAATTGTATCTCCTTAAATTGGCTAATCATTTGTCCTTACAGATAGATCTAAAGCTAAAACATAAGTGACAAAGCTGACAAAATTTATCTCTAGTGTTAGAAGATAGGGCAATGCCCATAATGCCTATCTTTGAAGACAAGAAAGAATAATTATTAGAGTGTAAGATTCTAAGAAGTGATAATATCCTTTTTTGTATGTGGTACCTGGGATGAAACTCAGGACATTATGCTTCCCAGGCAGGTGCTTAAGCAGCTGACCTATTTCCCAAGTCCAATATCCTATTTCTTGATGTGGGTTTTGATTTCACAGGTATACTCTTACTATCACATTTTGTTCTATATGAACACTTACGATCTGCTCACTTTTCAATATGTATACCATATTCAGTGTTAAAGGTTTATTTTTAAAATACAACTAATACAAATAAAACTGATACTCTGTTATATCTTTTTTTTTATTTTTTAGTAGTCAGTATCAAACTTGGGGCCTTGAGCTTGCCAGGCATGAGCTGCATGGTTGCACTACATTCCTAGCTCCTTCTTAAATTACAACTATTTAAGAATTAGAAAATGAGTGCCCATATATTAAAGTGCTTATCATTAATGACTATTTTTGTCCAATACAAATGAACAAAATTACTTTTCAGGTTAAGAAAATTGGAAATATAGAATCAAAGAATGAAATATATGTAGAAAATATAAAATACATTTTATGTAGAATATACTGTATTACTATTAAATGGCTATGCTTAGGTTTGATACAAATGAAGAAAATACCTGGACGTAATACACAGAAAGAATTAATTCGATTTGTTGGTTCTCATTAATAACTTTGAGTTTCTTTTATTTCAGAGCATTAAGCACAGGAAAATGGTATCTTAGAGAAATCTCAATAAAAAAAAGTTCCAATTATGGCACAGTGATTAAGGTACAAGGTTCTGGTGCTAGGCAGTGATTAAAGTTAGAATTCAAAACATTTTATTTTTTAGCTGTGTGATCATTTTAAATTACTTAAGCTCTCTGTTTTATCCCCTGTAAAACAGAAATTACAATAATACCAATCTTACTGGCTTGTTGAAAGGATGTCTTGGACAAACCAGACAAATGCACAGATATTGGCTACCAATTTACATATGCACATCTTATAAAAAGTATTTCATATTAGACATATTATATGCTACAAATCTTAGGTTCATTGTAGAATTAAACATATGAAAAATAGACTAAAATTTCCATGTGCTTATGTATGTTCTACTTCTCCAATTTAAAGTAATATCTTTCTGAACTCAAAGTCAAATGTCATTTGTATTATAACAAGTTTTTTATATTTAAAAAGTGATATTTTTATTACCTGAATCTCTACACCTTGCTCTAGCAGCCTTTTAGCTTGATTTTCCACTTCAAGTCGAGCTCTTGCAATAAAAAGTAGATCATTTTCTATTACTTCTATTCCAGAAAGATCTATTCCTTGAGAAAGATAATCTATGTAAAAAAAAAAAAAAACACATACACATATTTAAATATTGCAATACCAAATACACAGCAAGGTATCAAAATATCATGTATACTTTCTTTTAAAATATCCTAGATTTGCTATTGGACATGGTCCCATTTCAATATCTGTATCTTAAAAAATAGTTTTCCAAACATTTTCTACCTATTGAACTTTAATTTCCAACTAATTGTCCAAAATAAGATCAAATTGGCTAGGCAAAGATATAAATCATGCTTATTTTGAAGTCAAAGTAGTAAAAAAACCCCAAAAAAACCCAATGTAGTATCAATAGATTATATAAAATACTGTCAAGTTGATTTTAATATAACTAAAATAAATATCCCCAATATTTTCAGAATTGTCTCAAGTGGCTACTACAGGTTTAAAAGTTATTATGTAAAACTCCTGAAAGAAAAATCTATGATGTGGAGAAATGATTATTAAATTATGAAAAACAATAGCATTTTGCAAGTTTACATGATCAAACAGATCTAACAATTAGACTGAAAGATATTTATGAAAATTGATGAATAAAAATATACAAAGGAATTAACTTGTGATAAAAATGTGTAAAATGCCAACAATTTGGAATTCATGCACACTTCTTATACTAACATCAGAACAAAAATAAGTAAGTGACAAAGTATGTTACAGCTCAATTTATTATATAAATTTAGTGTGCACTGTGATTGAAGAAAAATCTCACTTTTATCATTTAAAATTTCATCTTTCAGAGTATTATATGGAAAGTTTTGGCCTCTTTTTTTCTATATTTTTAGGGAAGGGTCTAGGGTGTTCAGGGTCTCACTACTAGATTGGACTCATAATGATTCTCCTGTTTACAGCCTCCCAAGTGCTGGGATGACAGGTGCGCGTCACAGGACCTATAGTAATCCTATGTTCTTCCAATTTTTTCACTGAAAGAACAAAAACATAAAAATTTTATCTGGGAATTAAATTTAGGCTCTTAGAATAATGGCTATTAAATAACGAGTATTCTCTGGTCTAATTTCTTAAAAAATGTAAAAATCTGAAATGCAAAATTTTGAAATATGCTAGCAGTACCAACATTAGGACTGCTAAACCTTAATTATATGTACCACACAGTTAGAATTACACTAGTACTTATTGAAACTCCTCATGTACAGAAAATATGTGTGAGAAAACTAATCTGTGTGGATCGAATTATTGGTATGTTTTGCTGTTAAAGCACTCACTTGCTCTCAATGATCAGTAACTATATTATTTCTGTGCTTGCCACTTTAATTTTCAAACAAAACCAATACCTGGGTTAAGTTAACATTAAAACACACACCAACCATCTTACCAGGCTTTCTGTGTTCTAATTGATATTACACACAGCTACCAAAATATAAATAATTCTGCTACAAATCTTAGGCTCAGTATAATAATTCTGATTATTTATATTTTGGTAATAGAAATAATTCTAATGATTTAATAGAACTTACTTAGAAGAATTATATTATTATTTATTATTTTGAATTATTTAATAGAAAGAATTTGGTAATAGAAATAATTCTGATTGCTCTCTCACTCACAAAGCTATAGTTTCCTATTGACCATTTTGCTCCATTCATTATACAGTAAAAAAATCTTACTGATTCAAAAACCCTCATAGCTTCTTCCTATACTAGCCTTCTCCTTTGTTTAAAACACAAAGAAGTAGTATTATATTTTGCCTAACGATGTAGCTATATATTTATGTTGCCTGAGAAAGAAATGAGAAAAGAGCATGTATGAGATGGGAAAAGGGCTGGAAATTAGAAAATATTAGGTCAGTTCTTCATACCAAATTAAAAATTAAAAAACAAGAGATGGCCAGATAGCTGAATAGACTAAAATAACCCGCTTTGGCAGGACCAGTCACCAGGGTTCCATCACCAGGCCTTGCTGGCCCCACTCCCTGGGCACACTGAGATAGCGATTGATACTGGGCATGGTAGCCCACGCCTGCAATCCCAGCACTTGGGAGACTGAAAACAGGAGGATCACTATGACTTCGTTCTGTGTAGTGAGACCCTGTACTAAAATAAATAAATAAATAAAAACAAAATAAAAAACAAAAATACAAACATTATATAGAGTTATAGAAGTAAGCAGTAAAAGAATCATCTTCACAGTGTTGAAAATGGTTTCTTCTAGGGAGCAGCTGAAGAGGGCAGAGGATTGCTATTTTTAAATAACATCTTGTAGAACTACTTTAGTATATTATATATGTATGATTTTTCTTAACAAAACTAAAATAGTAAGTGAAAGTCAACAAAATAAAAATGTTGTAAGCCTAATAAAAATCATAACCTCTAAATCAATGAGTGTGTGTGTTTAGGGAAGGGTCTCAAGGGTGTTCCGGGTCTCACTACTAGATCAGACTCATAGTGATCTGCTTGTTTACAGCCTGGTGGGATTACAGGTGCACACCATCATGCCCGGTCTCTAAATTAATGATTCTGCTTACAGTAATAAAAAATCTTAAAGAAAAAGGTGCATATATTTAAGAAGAGATATTCACCACAGTGCTAGGTGCAATCATTACACTCATGCACACAGGTATATGTATAGGTATATAGAGATGTACTTCTATGTATATGAGTATGCAAATATGAACATTATAAATTGGTAAACACTACTTCAAAAAGTGATTTGTATTATTTGAAGAAATACAAGACTGAACAATATGATTTGGGACACAAACATTAACAATCTAGAAAATTTAGCAAAGATGCATGATACAATGTGTTCCCAGAGATTGACTCCCAAGGTTGGTGTGCATTCTCCTAACATATGTTGAAATTGTGTTTTTATATATCTATATTTTTCCATTAAATATTAAACAAACGTGAACCAGTGGCATAGATTACATAATTAGACATTATAAAGAGTATTATATTTCATATGCTCAAAAAATAACTTAAATAAAGTAATGAGTAGTTAATACAAACACAACTTTCATTAGCAAAATATAGTATCTGGATGGGATTTCTAGATGAGAAAAGTCAGAAAAGTATAACATGTCTCAAAAAGAAGACTTAATACAAATAACATTAACTGGGAGCTGGATAAAATGCAATGTTTTTCAAAGAATTTTTTTAAATCCAAGAAATCCTTTTAAAGGAGTGGAAATCATAATTCCACATGCCAGAAGCAAAATGAACCACTCTTTATACTCCCCAAATTCTAAATTAGCACCAAAACTAATATACATCTATTCTATGGATGTGGGAAAAAAATAGCACAGGAAGCAGAACAGACTGAGACTCAAAATTTGACTATAATAACAAAAGTGATTTCCTTCTATACTGACTTTGCAAAGGGTATTTGTAGGTCAATGTCTCATAAAAATTATAATTAACCTTCAAGTGCTTCTAAACAGCTTTTTAATCCACACCTTAGTTCTGTGTCCTTGTTTTTATTTGTAATTAAACTTAATTACAGTATTTTTTTAAATGAGAGGGTAGCTGAGGGCCACAACCAGTGCTGCCTACATGTAAACAGGCACATGCTCTCCACTGATCTACTGTCTCACCCTACAAGATTAGATGATGCTAATTCCTTGTATCTCTGATTCCTGACAGCCACGGACTGAACCCCTAAAGCTATCAACCATAGTACAGCTTCTTTCTTTAAATTATTTATGAGTGGCATTTTGTAATACAATACCAAAGTCACTAATACATATTTTCTTTATTAATATTATAAACATTTACCCACTATAGTTGTAGACACTGGCCCAACAGTTCATCAAATAAAACTTAAAGTCTTCTATTAAAAAAGGAATATTCTCATAAATAACTACCTTAACCATCTTTATAAGTACATATTTTATTTATTTTTTTTTTTTGGGTGGAACCAAGGATTGAACTCAGGCCCTTGCACTTACCAGGGAAGTGCTTATTCTACTGAGCCATCTCCCTGG
>NDGM011047690.1:0-14088 GCA_002564305.1 Octomys mimax | reverse complement strand
CTCAAGCCCTTGCGCTTGCCAGGGAAGCGCTTATTCCACTGAGCCATCTCCCCAGCCCCCAATACTAGTTGTTTTTAAGTGATATTTTCTTACTTTTTAACTAGCTTCAATAATGTCTTCTAGATCTGCATCTCTATCTTCACTTTCATTCAAATGGTTTTGTAAGCTTGTGATTGAGATTTTAGGTTCCTCTATATCTCTGTGACTCTGCTTCATAGGATCTATTTCTTTCCTATATTGTTAATTGAAGGATTCCATCATTTTTATATTCTCCTCTAATTTTCTAATCATCTTCTTTATAATCAGTTATTAATTCTTTCATTATAGTTATCCTTTTTTTTACATCAGAAATTATTTCTGATCTGATTTCCTCTATATTTCTGCAGTTGTTTCTTTACTTCAGATGCTATTAATTCAGAGATTTCAGCAGTGTGATTCCCAGTTTCTCATATGCTAATATTTCCTGCTTTATGTCTGGATGGGATCGTGCCTGAGATTGCATTTTACTCCTTCTCTTTGTCATTTTGTATAGCACTGTCCTCTGACCTTTAGTGTAGAGCTTTGGTGCAGTTATAGTCTTAGTACCTAATGAAATTTTTACCCAAGAGAGATTATTTTTAAAGAAGTTATAGCTTTGTATTCACCAAACTACAATTAGTAACATTAATAATGGATCATGATATTTAGAATTTGACAAAATTTATAACTAATGGGTTCTTGTGTTAGATAGTAAGAGCAAACACTATGTTTGTATAGGTAAGCATATTTTAGATTGGGAGTTTGTATTTAATTTAGTTCCCCTAAATTCTGTCTGAGCACCTCCTATTGATGCACCTAGTGTCTTCCAGGCAGAATAGTTCAACCCTATTGCCACTCTCTCAGTCAAGAGAGAAAGAGGCAGGATGCTTTCATAGATCTGGGTCTCGCACAGTATCTCAGCTTACTGGGTCCAGATCTGTGAAGTCTGACCTTGTCCTTCTGTGCCTGGCTTGGGTCTGGCTGCTGTGCTCAGCTTCTTTCTGCTGCAGCCCATGGAGGTGAGCCTAGTGTGCCCCTCCTGGATTAGCTGGGTGGTTCTGTCCCCTAGACTTTCTTCATGGATTTCAGCGGGAGGTTTCACAGCAGGCCTGTATGCTGGGCCTTGCCTGTGTCTGCAGGGGTCTGGAGAGCAGGGTAGAAGGCCTCATTCACATGCAGCACCTGGGCTGGATCTGGAGAGTTCTGTTGGGTGCAGCAGAGCAGAAGTTCTACCCTATAAATGCCAGTCCTGGGCTGGGTCTGGAGTGGTCCAATGGGTGCAGCAGAGCCAAAGTTCTCCCACACGCATACAGGGCCTAGTCCAGGTCCACAGGGGTCCCAAGAGCATGGTGGAAATTCTCACTCACATGCCAGGCCTGTGCTAGATCCAAAGGGGTCAGGCAGGCACAAAGGAACAGAAACTTTCTCCTCATTCCCTAATGCTTGAATTTGAATTTTTTTCTTTCATCTTTTTGAGGAAGTTGGATAGGGGTTTATTAATTTTACTTAATCTTTCAAAGAACCTGCATTTGGATTCATTATTTCTTTGTACTGATTTCTTTGTCTCCACTGCATTAATTTCTGCTCTACTCTTTATAATTATCTTCTGTCTTTGAGCTTAGAGCTTGGTTTCCTCTTCTTCTAGAAGCTTGAGGTATGGCACTAGGGTATTTATTTGTTCTTCCTCTGTTTACTTAATGTGTGAGTTTACGACTATTAATTTCTCTCTAGAAACTGTTTCATTGCATCACACTAATTCTGGTAAATTGTGCTTGAATTTTCATTAGATTGTAGATATTGTTTAATTTCTTCTTTAATTTCATCTGTAACCCATTGGTTTCTGAGGAGGGTGTTTTTTAATTTCCCTGTATTTATTTGGGTTTTGTGGTTTCTTTGGTTATTAAATCCTAGTTTCATTGCACTGTTGTCTGATAAAATGTATGGAAGAATTTCCATTTTCTTTCATATTCTTAATCATGATCTATGGACTAATACATGGTCTATTTTAGAAAATGTCCATGTGCAGCTTAAGAGAATGTGCATTCAGATGCTTTTCAGTGGAACATTCAGTATATGTCCACTAAATCCATTTGTTCAAAGACCTGGTTCAATTCTGCTACTTCTTTCATAATTTTTTTTCTGCTTGACCTGTCTTCTGAGATGAGGTCCTCTTTTAATATTTTGATATTGGTTATTAGATTTTTCATGCCCTTTAAACTTTGTCTTTTATATTTGAGTGCTTCCATATGTGGTGCATACATATTTGACTTTATCCCTTCCTGTTAAATTTTTTCCCTAACCAGTGTATAGTGGTCTTCTTTATTTTGTTTGATCATTCTTGCTTGGAAATTAACATTTCTGTGAACAGAATACCTACCCCTGCTTTTTTCTGAGGTCCTGGATTATGTAGTATTGTTTTCCATCCTTTGACTTTCAGCTTATAAATTTATTTATAGGTTAATCATGTTTCTCATATACAGCATACTTTTAGATTTCTAAATCCACTCTGCCAGTCTATTTCTTTTAATTGGTGAACTGATTCCATTTACATTGGTGGTTATAAGTGAAATGCATTGACTTACACTTGTCATATTATTTTCCCACTGGTGGTTACCTACTTTTCTCTTGTGTTTAATGGTTTTTTATATTTTGTGGGTTTTTTCTCTATTGTAATTCTTATAATTTTGGGCATTTTGATCCTTTACTAGAATATTTTTTAGTACTCTGTGTAGGATTAGTTTGGTCATCATGAATTTCTTTATTCGTTCTTTGTTACAGAAGTATCTTACTTCTGCATTAATCTTTAAATGGTTTTGCAGTGTATACCAGTTTTGGGTGGAATTTGTTTCCTTCTTGTGGGACAGAAGTAATTTCTCCATGCTCTCTTGACTTGATGGTTTGTGAGGAGAAATCACCTGTCATTTTGATGATGATGGGTTTTCTTTTAAATGTGATCTGTTTCTTTTTTCTAGTGGTTTTTAGCATGCTGTTCTTGTGCTGACTCTATGGTATCATGATCATTATATGATTGGGTATAGTCTTAATTGATTTGATATGAGTTGGAGTTCTATATGGCTCACTTTTCTGAATGGCAGCTTATTTTCTCATATTTAAGAAGTTTTCTGCTATTACTTTTGCCCATATACTTTTTATGTCATTTGTGTTCCCTCTTTCTTTCATATTCATGCCTATTAGTCTTATGTTGTTCAGCTTTGCATTGTGTTTAAGTTGCTGCATTATTATTTCCTGGATTCTAGCTGTTTTTAAGAAATCTTTCTTTAACTTTTCACTAGCTACAATGATGTCTTTGACATCTGAAAGTCTATCTTCATTTTCATTCAAACAGTTTTACCAAATTTAATGGAATTTTGAATTTCTTGTATATCTCTTGGAATCTGCCTCATGCATTCTATTCCTTTCTATATTTCTCATTCAAGGTTTCCATCATTTTTCTATTCTCCATTTTCTTAATCAGTATCTTCTTTAGAAATGCTTAGTAATTTTTTCATTATAGTTATTTCTTTTTTTTAACCTTCAAGATTATTTCTGATCTGATTTCCTCTATAACCTTTGAAGTTCTTTCTTTACTCCAGTTTCTATTATTTCAGAGATTTCAGGTGTGTGGCTTCCAATTTCTTCTATGCCAGTGTCTCCTGGATTTGTTCTGGGTGGGTTCAGGGCCTGTGAATGAATTTTGTTCCTTCTTTTTGTCAATTTATATTTCAAAGAGATCTTTTTATTTTGATTTCTGTGATACCTTTTAGTGAAAGTTTGGTAGTAGGTGGCTATACTACTGGAATCAGACCCTTTCTGTAAAGAGTCTGTTTTTTACGTTTCTCTCCTGTGTCAGAGACTCTTGTTTTGTGTGTGTCCCAAGATTTTGCCCTCTATATTGACTGAGAGTGAAATATTGGTTTCTATTTGGCATTATCCTCTGTCTTTCAGTGTAGGTCTTTGTTGGGGTTATTACACAAACACTTATCAATATTAATACCCAAGGGAGAACATATGGTTAAAGAAGATATGGCTTCCTATTTACAACAGTACAATTAGCAATACTAATAATAGCTAGTGAATTTTAAAAATTGTCCAGTTTTGCAACTGATGAATTTATACGTTAGACCATACAAGCAAACATTATAGCTTTAAGTTGATCCTAAGTTGGGAATTTGTATTTAAATTAGTTCCCCTCAGTTCTGTCTGTGCACCTCCTCTTCATTCACCTCTAGTGTTTGAGACAGACTAGATTGCCCCAGCTATCTTTTGCCACCTCTGTGCTAAGAGGATGTTCCTGTAGTTCTGGGTCTCAGTACGAGCTTCACTGGGTCCAGCAGTAGCATCAGCTCAACTGGTCTAGATCTAGTCAACTCAAACTTAACTGGCCAGATGTGGCTTGGGACTGGTTGTTGTGTTTGGCTGCTTTCAGCTGAGCCTTGTCCAAGTGGAATATTGGGCTCCAGTTGTTGCCCATCCTGGGGCTCCTTCCCATTAGGCTTACCAAGGTAGAGTAGGCCGACTGTGCCCCAAATTGTTTCTTTTCTATTACCTATTTTTCATCTCCTAAGTGTGTATAAACCCATCCGTTTCATTTTATCTGTTTTTATTTGTCTGATAGGTAATATTCCAATTGAATATGCTGAAATCAACTTAAATTTTTCTTAGACATCAATGCCAAGTGCTGTTTTCCCTAATTTTTATATCCATAAGGATCAGACTAGTGTAAAGTACAAAAAAAAATGAAAGCATGGTATTTGCCCAATTGTCTTAGCAGAACCAGGCTGAGTGCAAATTTCTGAACAAATGATTCATTTTTTGTAGACTCTATCACTGTTTTCAATAATATGCTCAATTTTACATAGTACAAACCTGAAAGAGATCACAAGGAGAATTTCAGTAAGTTGAACTTAGGATGTCTATGATGACAATTTGATAGCAGATGCAAATTATAAGCACTTCCTTCCATTGTAAATATATCCATATTGCTTTGTTTGTCTCATAAGAGATTCAGTGTCTTGAAGGAAAGATTTGCCATCAAACAAGTTCTCCAACAACATCTGTTCCATGTTGTGAAAGCCATGAGACAGGTGAAATGGGGCTCTAGCTGTGGAGAGCAACTCATTCAATAAATTTGTCTCAGTACAGAGATTAGCATTTGACCTTAAAAAGAAACACCTCACACTTGTTTCTGATGTATTGTACCTTCTGTAGTATGTGCTGTGGCCTAATCTGAATTAGAGACTACTATATATGAATCTAAATAATAGGGAAATAAAAGTTACATTTTCATGCTTTCTGAATATCTGTGTATGTAATGTTTTTGGTAATTCACAGGGTATTTATAAATGTAAATTGACCACACATTATCAAAATAAAAATATGCATATTATTTCCCATCTTGAGGGTTGTATGATCAACAAATTCTCAGCTGTCAGTATTTGTAGGAAGTAGAATGTTAATAGGTTATGGTATGTGACATATATATATATATATATATATATATATATATGTACATATATATATATTCATTCATGTGTACAAAATCACCATGTGCCATACCTTGAGATATTATTATTTTTTACTCATTGGATTGGTAAAAGTGTCATTTTTCAAAATTTAAAAACGTTTATTTATTTATTTATTTATTTGGTATAGGGTCTTGCTACACAGGTCAGATTCATAGTGATCCTCTTGTCTCAGCCTCCCAGTGCTGGAATTACAGGCATGTGCCACCACACCCAGTTTCAGTGGCCAGCTCTGGGCCTGGGGCCCGCATGGCATATGGCACAGGGGAACAAGCTCCTATCCTTACACTTGCCAGGCAGGTGCTTAGATCACTGAAGTATCCTCTTAATTCCAAGACAGTGTGTTAATAGTAACTACAGGACAGGATGTGAAATGATTTGGAAGTCTTATATGTTCCTGGTAAGAATCAATTTTTGCAGTCAGTTTGGATGATCATTTGACATTTTCTTATAAAGCGGAGTCTACACGAAAATTTCTAATTTAGTATATTCACTTCTAAATGTGTCTTAGCACAAATTTCTTTTATAGGAATATAATTCTAATACCAACTTGAAGTTAAAATTTGAGATTTAACCACAAGGTTCAGTTGTCATATATTAAAATATTTAAAAAATTAACAATATATTTCATTTAATTTATATGAAAAATGTAAATGTAAATAACAATTGTTTTATTTTTTAAAAATAAGTTCTCACTATGCAAAGCAGGCTGGCTTTGATTTCATGGAAATTGTCTTCTCTCAGTCTCCCAAGTGCTGGGATTATAGGTATGTGCTAAAAGGCTTAGGTGAAAAAAACTATTTTAATATATGATCATGCTAAAACTTTTATGAGGTATTCTACATTCTTATTGTTTCTTTGTTCTAACTTTAGAATTCTATCTTTATATTTGGAGTAGTCCTCAAACTGTAGAACAACGTTCAAGTGCTCAGTAGCCATGTGTGTCCAAGTTTAATGAAGATGCTCAGCCTTAGGAAACTCTTGTATTAGTCGTCATGAAGCATGTGCAAGAATGCTCAAAGTGATGTTGGTTTTAATATTCCTTATTAGCTAGAGCAAAAATCAGTAAAAAACATTATTTACAAAGGGTTTTTTAAATAAAAAGGTAATTTTAAGTAATATTTTAAGTGCCAATAATCTCAATGAGCCAACAGAAAAATAATCAACATCCATAAGCCTATATACTCTTTGCATTGTTACAGTAAAAGAATAATATGATCTTCCTTTAATATAGTCCAAACTCTGCAGAGCCACATATAGAACTCTCAGTGATCTAGCGCCTACATATCTCACCATCTTCAATTCAAAACCTTCTCCACACCCTCCATATGTTGCCACCATATCAACCTACATGATGTTCCTAGAATATGCTTTTTTGCACTTTTACTTCACACCTTTTTGGCATTGCATTTATAGCACAAATTGCATGAAATACTCTTAACACTCCTGATCACATTCTGCTTTCTATAACCTCAGAACGATGTAAACTTCTTCAGCAAGGAGTCGATGTTTGTCATTTCTTCCTTTCTCACTTACCAAATGGGGTTAGTCATGCTTCTGTATTATCATAGCACACTCTGATTTTAGCATACTCTGATTTAAACAGAAAGCATGGCTTTTTATAATTTCATTCTTACTGTCAGCTTCATGAACTTTATCCTATTATGTTTGAGAATAGGTACTTCAGTCATTTCTGTTTTGCCAACTAGAAATACAGAGTAGCTATCTGAGAATGAACAGCAATTGAGATGACAAAAGAAAACACATAGTACAAATATGTTTTTAATTTAAATTATTTAGTTTATATGGGCCTTTCAAAATTAGAGTCTCTTAGTTACTTTCTTGTTACTGGGACAAAATACCCGACAGCCAGAAGTTAAAGAAAGAGTGGTTTATTTTGTTTCAATCTGTAGAGGTTTCACCCCATAATCTATGCTGTTTCCAAGGCAAGGAGGCGCAGCCAAGGAGAACCAGCATGACATGCAGGGAGAAGCAGGAGGCAGCATGCATTTGGCATGTACCCCCTTCCCAGCCATGTCCCCAGTGGCCAGCACTCTCCCATCCAGCTGCATCTCTTAACATTACAACGTGGTATCACACACTACCAAGCAACTTGGTATTACCTGGCAACTTGGTATCACACACACTACCCAGACACCTCCCAAAAGTCCACCAAAAAGAAAATGAGGCTTTGAATGGACATCTAGATATAAATAATAACAAATAATATTGTAAAAGAAGGACTGCACATGGTACATTCTCATCAGTTAGGTCAAAGAAAATAATAAGTACAGCTAATTAATGACTTTGGTCACTATAATTTAGAAAAATGTTAATTAGTCATATTATGCTATTTATATCTACCTAATTTGTCATAGTTCATGGACTACAAAAACATAAAATAAGAGAAAGGATAAAGTAACTTTTATGCAGCAAAGAAATAAGATGAAGAATATTCATTTCCTTGCACCTTTGAAAGCTGTCAAAGAATGAAAAGATAAATTCCTTTCCTTAAATAGTAAGACGTTTGATTTGTTTTTTATTTTAAACAAAGAATGTATTATGCTATATAAAAATAATCTTCAGTAGGAAATTATAGTGTTTCTAATGAAAAAACATTTGGAAAAAGATGTGACTAATGGGGAACTTTGGGATCAAACCTCAAAACGGATTGGATTCCTCTTCTTGAATTAATCCAGATGCATGTCAAGTATCTTAAAATGGCCAGAAGTTGTACCCAGCATGTGAACAAGTAGTTTATGTCTGTGACACCACAATAATCCATGTGAAGATCTTGAAAACATTTTCATATACATTTAGAGCAAAAGTTACCAGAGATTTATTAAAACATCAAAAAAAACATAGTAAATATATTTAGTTTGGCTTGTATAATTGAGGTTTGAAATCAGATTAAACCAACAGTATGCTTTTAGTAAGTATTTAGAGGAAATGATGCCATTTGGAATCATTGCATTCACAATGTTACTATTGTATGGATCAATTGAATGTTAACCATTTAACTAAATTCATTGTAGGAGTCACAGATGAACACGTATACGTTAGATACGTGACGTTTCAGTCACCTTCACATTTCATGAGTATGGGGTTGTTTCATTGGATAGCAGTGTCAGCCAATGCTTACTAGAGAAACAGGCATAACACACAAGATATACAAATATATAAAGATTGGCCTGCAGGGTCCACCCGCACAGCCAGATGAGGAAGAGTGCAGAGGGTGTCTGCAGATGGGAGACCAAAAGATCTAGGCGTAGGCCTGGAGCTCAGGGCAGTGTCCTGAGCAAATCTTTTTCAGGAGGTCAGGACATCTGTCATGGATGGCTGAAGAGTCTACGCTGAAACGAAGGCTGAAGGATCTGTGCCAGAAAGGAAGAGTATACTGAAAGCCAAGAGATGGCATACAAGGCCGAAGTGAATACTGGGGTGCTACCAGGAAGCAGAGTCGGACCTGAGCTTCATTCCCCCTTTATGCTATCTATGGAGGCTACACGCCATGCTACGGCCGGTCTGCCATGCTCTGAGGGCTGCAGTCGCTGACCCAGTCTTGTGCAGCGTCTCCTACTCAAGCTGAAACAGGCGATTGACCTTCACCATGTTCTTTACAGATAAGATAGATTTTTAAAATTTGTTCTTCTTTCCTATTAAATGCTTATTTGGACCAAAAATATTCAGTAGATTTCAATGCTTTAACACATTACTTTTTACCAAATGTATTTTCTTCAACAAAGCAGTGTATAGACCACATAAATGCCTGAATAACTCTAAGATAATTGTACTACTAATTTTTATTAGTTCATTGAAAATAACTGTTAGGATCCTAAATTTAGTAAGTGATTTTAAGGAGAAGTCATTCTGGTGACTGCCAAATATCTAGACTTAGCCCCATTTAAGTAAGATGCTTGAAGTCTTTATTTTTTTCTACCTGTTCCTAATCTACTTCGTTGCCTGTTTTGGTGTTAGTCATTGGGCATTTGTCTTGCTCATTAAGTTATTTTGAGAAAATTATGGCTTGTCCTCTTTTAGTCTTTTTAAAAATTTATTTATTTATGTATTTATTTTTATGTATTTAGTACAGATTCTACAGAGTCTCACTGTACAGATTGGACTCCTAGTGATCCTCCTGTTTTCAGCCTCCCAAGCCCTGGGATTACAGGCTTGTGCCATCATGCCCAGTCTCAGTCACCATGTCAGCACACCCCAGAGGCTGGTCAGGCACAGCATGCAGAGTATTGTATCATGGTCCTTGCATCTGCCTAAGCAGGCATTTTAGTC
The DNA here is from genome assembly GCA_002564305.1 of Octomys mimax. NCBI lineage: Eukaryota > Metazoa > Chordata > Mammalia > Rodentia > Octodontidae > Octomys > Octomys mimax. The sequence goes on along the minus strand of NDGM011047690.1, from coordinate 4,258 downwards.
TGCTGAGCCCTTTTTTAGTCTTAAGAGATTTGCTTGGCATTCTTCACACAGAGTCCACTCGGGAGACTTCTTCCTCCATAACATAAGACTCAGAGTGGAGCTGGGAACTACTAGAGAGTACACTGTGAAACCCTGGGTTCCCATGGTTTTCACTGTGTAAAACAGAATTTTCTGAATAACAAATTTCATTAGTTTTCTGTGACTAACTTCTTACATTCTTATAAATCTAGATTCTTTACATTGTTAGTTATATCATAACTTAATTTGTTAAATAAATAATAAAGAAAATATTTAGTTATTTGTTAAATAAATAACTAAATTAAATAAAATCAATTTATTAAAAATAAACATAAATTTAATTTGATTACTTATAAAACAAGTCTGCCTAGCTTTCTATATGAGTACACTTGAGAAACAATAGTTCTTCTAGTTCTTTTAAAAATATTTGTAAAGATATCTTGTTCTAAAAATTTTGTATCAATGTTTATAGAAATCTATGCATACAAATGACCAACACCATCTTTAACTTTCTTAAAGTTATTCTGATGTAGTCAGAATTCATGAGTTAAATAAAACTGGGAATATTTGTGATCTGCTGTGATTTTATATGTAAGATAAAGTTTTAAACAAATAAAATATGAATATAAATGGCAGTGTATATTTGCAGGAAAAAGTCAAACTGGAAATTGCAAGACCTGCTTTTCAATCACTATTTTTTAATCTTTAAAAATAAAAAAGAATAAAATAAAGGAGACACACAGGTCTGGTGGAGCATGTCTATAATCTCAACACTTGTGAAGTTTTACCAGGAGGATTTTCACAAATTTGAGACAACCCTGTGCTACACAGTGAGCTCAAGGCTGGCCAGAACAGCATAGTGTGATCCTGTTTCAAGAAACAAGCAAACTAAACAACTAACTACCTAACTAACTGACTAACTAACTAACTGGAGAGACCAGGTTTTGTATATATAATGAACCACTACTCTGTCACAAAGAGGACAAATTTGACTTACATGTAGCAAAATGGATGCAACTTGAGGTCAGAAAGTTAAGTGAAACAAAGTGAATATCCAACCCTAAATACTAGACGGGTGTATATGAGAAGTCCAATGTATAAATAAAACACAAAGCAGAACAAAAAATAAAAATAGAGAGATATAACTTGCAAAAGTGAAGAGGATCAAGAGGTAGAGGAAAGTGGATGGGAGAAGGAAGGATGAAGGAGGATGAAAAGGATTGAGTTATGTGTAAGGACCAACATCTCATGAGGAATTTCACCATTATGACCTCCAAACATGTAAAAGGAACAAAAGAATATTTCTTTATTATTTCACTATTCCTTTTGAAATAGAATTATTTTCTATGACCTTTACTATGTAAAAATCATTTTATTATTATTACTTCTAAAGCATCAAACTAGATGAACAAAATCAAATAGGAAATATAAATATAAAACATAATGCAGGTATACATCTTGAAAAGAATCTGATGTTTCAGGTACCCCATGACAGAAGTACTGGCCAGATGGAGAGGAGGAGAAATAGGATAGCTGCATGAATACAGAAGTGTCAGATAAACCTGGGCATTATATCTTGTATCATACCAGCCTCCTGGACTATGTCTCTAAGAAACATATAACATTGTTGTTAGTTCTGCTGAACCAAGCTGCAGAATTTGGAAAGTTGCTCTAAAATTTATAATTGAAGGACCAATTAAATAAAAAAGGAAACATGCTGCTCAGAAGAAATAGGCTAATTTTAAAAAGCACACATCAGTATTATTATATTTAAATAAGGATCTTGATCACTTGATCTGACCCTACATGGTGCATAGCAACTGCAGCTGCACGATAATTTGAATGAGGATTATTGTAATTTACTGAGAGCTCCTCTTTGGGATTAGGAAGCCTGGAAGGCGACTTCTGTGCTTCCACACAGACATCTCTGCCAGATAATTAACCTTGCTGTTTGTTTAGCATTCGCGGAATGCTTCATTGCTGATTCAGTCAATTATCTCCTGGTAATGACCACTACAGAAGGTAGAATTGCTTAATTAAAATTATTTAGACCAAGGAAGAACTTTGATTGGGCCATGCATATTAGAAAGGCTTGATTAATTTTGATGAGATGCACAACCCATTTAAAGCTTTACTTTATTAACTCAAAATGCCACATTCATTGTGTTCCAATGAAAAACAAAATATAACGTTTTTTTCTTTGACAATTACAGTTTTAAAAAGGATATCAGCAAGGGCTTGGATGAAACTTAGCTTTCCAGTGCTAATTTTACTACAGGCAAGTTTGAAAGATGAAAGTAGAAATCACGTTATTTTATAAGATGCAATAATGTAAGTTAGAAAATTTTTCATTAAGTGAAAAAATAATATACATCCATGCAGTCAAGCAAGGCATTCTGTCAGTTATCATTAAAAAAATACAAATATATTTGTTTTTGTGTTTTCTTCATAAATATCTATGAGGCTAATTCCTTTTCATGTGCATATAAACATGGCTCTCTGATTTTAAATTTAGTCATTTGATATTTGTATTTGAGTCAAAATACAGGATAAAACAAGTCTACTTAATTTTAGCATTGGTATCAGGTTTATGTCTACAACTGTTGTCTTGAATAAAGTATATTTTATGAAAATATATTTAATTGTTTTGCCACATTATTTGTCATAGATTATGAGAAAAAAATTTTTTGACTTCACAGAATGGAAATTTGTAAGCAAACATGTTAAGATGACTACATGTTAAAAATTGATTGTGTTTTTTCTCTGTGGAATAGGTGTTGTAGTTGGTTGGTTTTATATAGAATGCTACATTTTGAAGCTCTTTAAAATTTTAAGAAGTTCCAGATAACTGCCTATATTTTCCAAAGATCAGTTATTCTGTAAGGAGTCAAATGTTATTCCTGATTGCATAATCTATGTCATTTTCATACTTGTCCCTTGAATGGTGCCTGAACCTAAATATTATTTAAGAATTCACTGCCCAAAGAGAGCACAGGAGCATCCTAGGAATTGCTAGTTGTGATGCAAACTGTTCCATAGTAGTTCCCTTTTTCTAATGTCTCAGGTTTCACTTTTCCTTTGTTACTGTGATAATCTCAGCACAAGACAATGATACTACTTCTCAGATGAAAACATGTGTTCCTCTATCTCTTTAAAATGTAACTTTCATTATGATTACCTCAAACTCTAAGTATTTTAATGTGAAAATATGCATACTTAATAAGCAAGAACACTTAATGGGTGAAAAATGCCATAGAAATGTCCTACTCATGCAGGTAAGCAAGGTTTTCTTTCTCTACAACCAAGAAAGTAATAGCATTTCAACATGTTGTAAAGAACACAGCAATGATAACAAGAAAGTGTCCAGCAAGCAGAATGCACCAACTTAAGTGAAATTCTTGCAATGAGTATACTGATTAACATCTTGCAGTGTCGTTTGTAAAACTTTATATAAAAGCTGTATTTAATGATCATTTTCTGTAAGTTAATGTAATTTCAATTCACATATTTAAGATGATAACTAAACTAATACAGGGTTACTTTTATAATTTTGTCTTAGTCATTTACCTTTTGCCTTTACCTTGAATAACACAGACTGATTAATTTATAAAGGACACACGGTGACGAGCTCGTGGTTCTGGAAGGAGGAAGCTAAGAGGGTAAGATTCATAGCTGGTGCCAGCCTACATAGTGGACGGAGCCCAAGTCATCTCATGTTGGAGGGGCCTATCCAAGAGACAGAGTTAAATTTTATTTTGTTTTATTTTAGTTGGCAATTTTTTATTTGCAAAATATTATATGCAAACTATAATATCTGTACATAATAACCAGAGAAATCTCTGACGCTGCTCTCACATCAATTAAGCAAGACTGTATCTGTGTAACTTTAGTATAAGAAATTTTAAAACAAAGACAAATATGTTAATTTATTTTTATTTTGTCCAAGTACTGAATTTCATAGAAACTAATCAGTACTCACTTCACTCATATTCTTTTTTTTTTCTTTTTTTTTGGTAGGACAGTTTCAATAATAACACATTGCATACATTCTTCTTGGTGGTTAATTGCTGTACAAGATGCAGACTTGATATACTATTTACAAATACCAGTGGAACAAATCACTATTCATTAAGAGAATGTAACTATATATCCATCCTAACACTTTGAATACACATAAAAAATGGACATTCATCTGTATACCCTTTTTTTTGTTAAGTTCTGTTATTTGAATATTATAGGT
>NDGM011047674.1:0-12625 GCA_002564305.1 Octomys mimax | reverse complement strand
GCCTGCTGTGCTGGCCCCACCCCCAGGGCACACTGAGACAGCAATTGAGACTGGGTGTGGTGGCGCACACTTGTAATCCCAGCATTTGGGGGGCTGTAAAAAGGAGAATCACTATGTGTCTGATCTAGGAGTGAGACCTTGAACACCCTGTAGACCCTTCCCTAAAATAGAGAAGAAAAAAAAAAAAAAGTAAAATATTTTCCAGTTATACAAACTCAAAATATTCTAATACCTCCAGACACATAGAAAATAACAAAGACCATAGTCTAGAAGGCAAGAGAAGCTGCTGTATGCTCCTGGATAAAAAATAAAGAGCTCTCAAAATAGTAGTTATGCAGGACTATGTAAAATATAATTGTATTAGACATTTAAAAGGTCAGTGAAGATTTCCACAAAACAGTATCGTTCTTATGTCAGGTTATATACATATTTTTTCGTGTGTGTGTGTGTGTGTGTGTGTGTGTGTGTGTGTGTGTGTGTAAAAGACAAGGAAGAACTAATATAAAGTCAATGGAAAATGGAAACACTTTTTAAAAGTTTCTAATAATAGGAGAAACTATCATACCATATCTTATAAGTAGATTATAAGTCAAAGAAATAGTATAAATCATAAAACAAAATTAAAATTAAGCAGTATTCAGAAGTGATTAAATATTAACTAATTCAAAATTAAATTAAATATTTCAAAATAATATTCAAAAACTAAAATTAAATTGTCCAACTAAAAGGCCAGAATATAGTATATCATTTATACGAATCTGTAGTCAATTCAGAGTTCTCAACAGCAGTCTTTTGATTATTCTTTTGTATAGAGCAGGAAAATATTTCCATCAACATGTTCCATAAATGGACTCCTCCTGCACCCTGTGGGTCATGATTCTGTCTGAGTCTACAGGATGGATATCAAGGAAATTGCAGTAGCTCAGTCCCACAAGTGTTACCAGGCCACCAGGAAGCACTGTGGACACTGTCCACGTCCACCACATCCTAGAACTTTATGCGATATCCTATCTTCAAACTGTTAGAATTGCTGGTCATATATTTGCTGTTCCAGTATTTTTGATATGTTTTATTGAAAGACTGCTATTGTATACCTCTTTTTTTTTCCTCTTGTGTTTATTAGTTTACCCTACTTGTGGGTTTTTTCCATTCTCATTCATGGAGTTGTGGTCATTTTGATCCCTCTCTAGAATATCTTTTAGTAGTCTGTGTTGGGTTAGCTTTGTTGTCATGAAATTCTGTTTGTTTGTTTATTTGTTTGTTTTTGTGGAACCAGGAATTGAACTCAGGCCTTTGCACTTGCTAGGCAAGCGCATGAAATTCTTTAGTTGTTGTCATGGAAGTATTTCACTTCTCCATTAAACTTGAGGGTTTTGCAGGGTATATCAGTCTGGGGTGGAATTTGTTTTCTTGCAAGACTTGTATTACCTTGTTCCATGTTCTTCTTGACTTGATGGCTTGTGAAGAGAAATCTGCTGTTATTCTCATGGGTTTTCCTATAAATGTGATCTATTTTTATTCTCCTCTGTTTTTTTTTTTTTAAATCAATGTCTTCTTTTGAAGCACTTAGTATTTCTTTCATTATAGTTATCCTTTCTTTTTTTACTTCAGAAATTATTTCTGATCTGATTTCCTCTATACCTTTCTGCAGTTGTTTCTTTACTTCAGACACTATTATTTTAGAGATGTCAGGTGTGTGATTTCCAACTTCTTCTATTCTATTGTCTCCTGAATTTGTCCTGGGTGGACTTGGGCCCCTGAGAATGCATTTTGCTCCTTCTCTTTGTCATTTGGTATAGCACTGTCTTCTGACCTTTGATGTAGAGCTTTGGTGGAGTCATTACCTTAGCACCAGGTCCAGATCTACCAAGCTCAAACTCGTCCAGGTGGACGTGGGTCTGGATGCTATCTCCACTTCTCCCTGTTGTAGCCCTTGGAAGTGAACCTGCTGTGCCACTCTGGCAAGATGTTCTGCTCCTGGATCAGCTGCTATGTGGGTCTTACCTCTAGCCTCTGTGCAGGCAGTTCTGCCACAGGATTCCACACCGGACCTGTCTGATGGAGGAAGATCCACTCACATGCCAGGCCTGGGCTCTGGCTGGAAACAGAGTCCACTGGGCCCCTGGCGATCCCACTCACACACCAGGCCTGCGTGCTGGATAGAGTGAGGGTCCTGTGGGCCCCAGGCAGTCCCACTCACACGCCAGGCCTGAGTGCTGGTTGGAGTGAGGATCTGTTTTCTATTATAAAAGAAACATTATAGAGGCCCTTTACTAGCATTCTAGAAAAATCTTTGTGTTACAGACACTTTTGGAGGTACAAAAGTACCCCTTGACTTCTGCTGTCTCTTACGTCTAGAAGATTCTAAGTGCTTGCAGGTCTTCACTGTCTAAGAAAAGAAAAATTACAGAGAACTTCCCCCTCCCCCTCCAAAAGATGTTCTCTCTTGCCCTTCCCCCTTCATGGTTCCCAGACTTCTGATGAAGGTGACTTTCTCTGTAAGGCATTGCCAAAGATGTTGTTCCTGGGAAGGTCTTAAACAATCTACTACAAATAAACATGAAGAAGTAGAAGCAACTGTAGGAAGTGCCAGGTACTAGCTCCTTGTTTTGACCACAGATCTGATTGGCCTTACCATGCATACCTGCTACTTCTCTATAACTCTGACATATACAGACCTGTAGAGCAAAGCGTATAGTGAGGACAAGAACAGTGTGGACAGTGAGCTGCGTGGCAGCCCTGAGATCCTCTGGTCCTTCCTCTGGTTTCCCAGAAGTTGGTGTTGCAGGGAAGCCCAATGCTAAGCCTTTCATCCTCCTAAGTACAAGAGACCAGATGTTTATTGGATAAGTTAAAATAGGTATTTCTACTTTTTGTTGACTTCACTTTTTCCCCAATTGGTGTTTATTATTTTCTTCTTCCTGGGAAATCAAAATTTCTTGGGTAATAGTGACATCACCTCTAGGAAACCCAGTTCACACACAGGAAGCCCCATTCAGTGCCTATGGGTTTTCCTATAAATGTGATTTGTTTCTTTCTCCTCAATGTGTGTGTCCACATTGCTGCAATGTGATTGCTGTCTTTTAAAAAAATGTATTTCCAGGGTCATAAAGATAGCTCAGTGCTCTAAGCGCCTGGCAAGTGTAAGGACCTGGGTTCAATCTCCAGTACCACATGGCATGCTGGCCCTGTGCTGTGCAGGCCACCGAAACCAGCCGGGCTGGTGCATGCCTATAATCCCAGTGCTGGGGAGGCTGAGACAGCTCAGTATGAGTCCAAGCTGCGCAGTGAGACCCTGTACCAAATAAATAAAAATGTTAAAAAAATGCATATCCATAGTAGAGATCCGCGCTCTGAGCTTACTATGATGCTGTGGGGTCACCCTCCTCCCTTTGTTCTAGCCTGCTCCTCTGCTTCTCCGCCTTCTCTCAGTGGTGTTTTTCTGTCAGATGTGTATGCAGCAGTGCCAAAGCAAGCCCTAATGTGTGTCACTTGGCACTGCCCAACCTCGCCAGGCTTCCATGGTGTTCAGCAGAGTGGGCTCTTGCTGAAGCTGTGGATCAGCAATTCGAGCCCCGGGAATGTGTTGCCACCGGCTCATCTCCCTTGCTCGGTACCCAGAGGGCGCAGAGGCATTTAAAGGGCTTCCTCAGGCAGCTTGTGGGAAGGTCTCTCCGGGCACATGTCCAGCTCGGCTGCCTGGCTGCCTTATTCTGTGACACAATTTTGGCTAATTTGAAAACATCTGCTCCAGTGACTTCCCCGTTCATTCTGCTACTGAGGAGTGCTTGTGAGCCTGTGAGAGGCTGGGCTAGCATTCGCCTCGCCCTAACCTCAGTGATGATACCCTTTCCCCAAGACCCTTCCTTCTCAGTTTCCATTTCACTAGAAAGGCGATGGGCAGCCTATTTCTGCACTAGAAATTTTCCTGCTTGAAATCACGGAGGTTTCTTTATGAAACACATGCTGCAGTTTCAGGGGAGATGGCATTTGATCTTGTCACAGTCTTTGCAAACAACCAGCCTTTGATTGGACTCATCGCAGTGTGCTAGCAAGAAAGCTGGGCATGTTCACTCCTGTGGAATAAGCCATTGCCACTGGATAGTAACCCAAAAGCCAGGGTAACCTTGTTCCCAAAGGAGGATGCGCTTCCCACTTAGAGCAAGCGAGCAGATTTGGGGCACCTCTGAGCCCAAACACTTGGAAATTGGCTGTGTGAACTCTTGCTTTGCTATTCAGGCCCAGCCCACTTTGTTCTATAGCTTTTGTAAAGCAGGATACAAGTCTTTCCCCCACTCCCTAGAGTACTCTTTCTTATATTGTTTCCTCTTTCCTAGACCTCAACTGAGAAGTCATTTAATTAGCGAAGCTCTCCAGTTGAATGCGGTTTTAGCACTTTGTGCTTTTTTTCCTGGTCCTTTTGGAGTAAGTCAGGATACATTTGCATGTGATGACGTGGTCGACTGTCTTCCCCACTGACCCGTGTATCCAAGAGCTAAACAGAGCATGCTCACCAGATAGCACCGACGCCTGGCACGGTGCCTGGCACTTCAGCAGTGGTCAGGAAGCCCTGGCTAAGTGAATGGAAGAATGACAAAAGGAGTGTCTCTGGGTCTGGACTCCAACTGTGCTGTGAGGACCCTGACAGTGAGGGTGGACAATGCAGGGCTTTCGCATGGCCCTCCTTGCAGTCTCAAGCTGCATTTTCTGGTTTCAGGCTTACTTAAATAATGCCTAAGAGACAGCAAGATGATCCCTACATGGATAGCCAAAATACCCTTCCCAATGATGGCCTGCACTATGCTTCTGAGCAGAAGGAAGATGCTGAAATAAAATAGGGACTTTTTAGAGGTCCCGTTCCCTTTCTGCTCCATTTTGCTCTGTGTAAGCCTGTCAGCAGTTTAGCAGCCGTCCTGCAACGCACATTCAAGGCTCGGCACGCGCTCTTTTCCTATGCTTCAGCTTCTAGAACTCAGCACTCCTCCCTGGCCCTCCACTGAATCTAATGCATATTCATACTTAGTTTTTCATTTAATTGTCTCTTTGTGTGCCTGTCTGCTTCTAGGGGGCCATAGTAAGGACAAGGGACAACAGAGACAGTGGCCACTGTGAAGGTCACAGGTGGAAGGAAGCCAGAGCTCATGGAGGACTGAAAGGATCAGGTCCCAACACACACACACACACACACACACACACACACACACAGAGAGAGAGAGAGAGAGAGAGAGAGAGAGAGAGAGAGAGAGAGACAGAGGGCTGCAGTGGGCATCCTTGCCTGGTGCCCGTTTCTACACGGGCATTAAATTCCAATGTGATGTTTCATTTAGCGGGGTGCTGGGATCTATGATTTTGAATGATCTAGAACCACAACTTTCCAGGTATTTCCAAGATTTTTGTTATACTTGTTTCTGACCAGGCATGGAATATATTCTCTTTCATGCTCTGCTTCTGGGGTGCTTAAAAGGCATGTGGAAATGGGCCAGCCCTATGCATATGCTAGCCTGCTACTTGCGCTATAGTTGAGATGCCAGGTCCTCTGTTCAGGTTGAGATTGCCTATGAGGAAATGTGAGATGTGTCTAGGATATGGTCCCTGTTTTTATAAACTATAAAATACAAAAGCATATAAAATATAAAGTGTAAAATGTTCCTTGAGATTCACATATTTTTTAAAGAATATCTTAAAATATTCTGCTTTGATGATAAGAATCCTAAGGGCTCTAGATGATAGCTGTCTGATAGGTTGTGCGAATATAGACTAAATTTAGCAAACAAAAAGTATAGCATCTCTTGGGTACTCATTACTGTGGAGAATATGGATGTGCGGGACATAGCTCAAGTCTGTGAGCCTCTTAAAAAATATAGCCCAAATGGTGAGATTAAGAAATGGGGAATAGTTGATAATGACGTATTACAGAGTACAAGCTCAAATATTTGTGGCAAATCGTACTTTGGGCTTATTTTGGAAGTGTACGGCTCAACAAAGAATGAGATCTATGGGAAAGTGGGAAAGGGCTCGGGCTGGGTCTCCAGGGGTGCTAAGAATCAAGTAGAAAGAAGAAAGATTTGTGCAAACATGGAGATACAGATAATTTTGGCAAGTGATTGTGGTCTGGGAGAGGTCATTAGACCTGGAGGTGAATTGGAATGTGGAGACATCATGCTGAGGGTTTTAATGCCTGTACAAGAAGTTTAGGATTTGTGGGAGTGCCTCGAGGATACATAGGCAGTGACACAAAGAAGAGGCGGCCTTTGGGACTGACAGAGTGGATGAGTCTAATTCCAGATCAGGACAGAGAAAAGCTTCAGGAGATTTTTCTAATGAAAGGAAGCTTGAACTGTTGAGAACAAGGACTAGGGAGACATAAATGGGGGGAAAACAGAAAATTCTTCAAGTTCACATTTAATAATCTCTTTTCTCCTAGATCTGTGTCTCACTCTGTTTTTGGCTCTTTGTTATTAACAAAATTCACTTTGAAACATTTTGGAGACACCAAAACAATGTATTGTAAACAATCCCCGTGTACCTTCCCCTCCTCCAGAGTATAAAGTAGGTCATTGCCCATGAGGTTGCTACCTGCGGTCCTGTCTCAATGAACATACCTTCCCTCGTGGGTTCTCTGTGTGCTGACTTCTGTGTTTATCTTGCTCCTTCATTTCTGTGCTCTCTGCTGTATATGGATGCACTCCTAAGCAGTGTAGTCCTGCCCGGTGTTTGTAGCTATTTAGAAATAGTGACATGTCCTTCCCACTCTACTCAGTTGTCCGCCATCCTGTTGGTACGCACGTGTGCGTGCTGCTCACCCCTTTTCACTGCTACGTGGCGTTTCATTGCTAGTTAGGTCACGATGAAGGCACAGGCCCTTTGCCAGGTAGCATCTGTTCACATACATATCTTTTGTGCAAACAAAGGAGAATTCCTGAACTTACCAGCTGCAGGAGGGTACTATGTGTGCCGGCTCACTTAGTAGATGCTGGCAAACTACCCAATATTGTCCTACCCATTTGTGTTCCCACAAGCAATCCATAAGAGCTCCTTTTTTTCTGTGTCCTTGCCAAAATTCAGTGATACATTTTATTTTTCACCCGTCTTGTGGGTGCAAAATGGGATCTCATTGTAGTTTTAAGTTGTTGTTCATTCCCTTATTACAAGTAGTACTGGCCATTTTCCCCCTCTATGAATATTCTGGTTTCTGTATGTTGCTTATTCATAAAAATTATCGATAGTCTTGCTGCAAAACTTATCAATGTGTGTTATATATCCCCAGCCCACCAAATTAATGTACACACATTTCAGGAAAAGAAAAATAATGCACGTCCTAGACGCTAATGGTCACAGCTTTGAGAACCTCTTGTAACTGGTTAGCAGACTGTGTATGTTCCTTATGCTAGAAGGTTTCTTTCTCTATAGTATGCTAAATTCAGTGATCTCCACTCAACTGGTGACTTGTCCTTTCACTATCATAGCGTCTTTTGGAGGAAATAGTATGTTTAAATTTGAAAATAGATGTAGATTTCATTCATTTCTTTATGGTACAGATATCTTGTTGAAGCAATCTCTGACAATGTTATACAAGATTCAAAAGGAGAATACCTGTTCGGTGATAAAGGATAAGGATATCCTTTTGTATCTCGTAAACCATTATTTATTTTCATATTGAATATTTTAAGACTTTCATGCCCATGCTCATTTTATGAAACATTTAGTCACATTCCAGACTTGGTTAATGTAAAAATCTCGTGGTCCTAACTTGTTCGTCACGCAGTGCCCCGGCTTATTGTGTGAGTTCTGCATCTTCTCAGACTTCTTGCCTCCAGGGTCTTCTTCCTCTGATTAAACCACAGCAGCATTTACCATTCCAGTCCAGGCATGGTGGTGCACGACTGTAATCCAAGCACTCTGGGGAGCTGAGGCAGGAAGATCACAAGTTGGAGCCCAACTTGGACCATTCAGTGACTTAACCAGAACCTGTCTCAAAATAAAGAGTAAAACAGGCTGGGAATGTAGCTCAGTTGCAGGCCCTGAGTTCAATCCCCAGTCTTGGAAGGTAGGAGGGAAGGGAAAGGAAGGAAGGATGGACAGTTTCCTGAACAACTGTCATCTCCTTTAAGTTTGTCTTTGAGACTCTCCGGGTGGCAGTGACCCCCACACCCGCTGTTGCTTGGTCTTCCTTGGGCCACTGGGCACAGCCGCCTCTGTCCCCACAGAGCCCCACTTTTTACTGAGTCCTTTGCATCGATTTTCTGACAGCGGCCATGCAGAAAGACTGCACTGTGTAGCCATCTGTCATTGTTGTTTCTTTTCGTGTGTTTAAATTCCATCTGAGAAACTGTTGACAGTAGATTCTCTTACAGACCAGGCCGAAGATAGTCAAAGAATTTGACCCTGTTACTATGAGCAAGGGTTTCGGTTAAAATGATTCTTTTAAAGTCTAGGCAACGCTCACCGCTCACATGAAGCATTTCTGAGTACACTAGCTGAGAGTAAACTCTCATGTAAATTCCATTTGTATTTATCTGGATCACTTTATGACGTAGGCATGTGAGTACCCCTAGATTTTAAACTCCTTCTAAGGGATAAATTGCTGGATGTGTCTTGTCTCACTCGTAGGTCTGAGGCCAGTGGCTGGCAGATCAGTCTCCTTCCAGTGGGCTGCAGCTGCTTTTCAGATCTTTAGTGATTAGTTCTCGGAGATGGCTGAACAGAGATTTGGAGTATGAGGATGTGAAATGTGACATTACTGGGCTGGGTAAGGGTTTGAGAGAGGGAGCTGGTTTTCAGGACTGACCTACATTTCGGTTCTGTTGATATCTAAGATGATTTTGGACATGTACCGTAAGCTAACGTACCATAAGCAACTTGGAAACTACTAACCCCAAGTTTTGTTTTAAACCAGGGACCAAACATAGGACCTTGTGCTTGCCAGGCAGGCACTTATGCCGCTGAGCTATCTTCTCAGCCCCCAAACTTGCGAAGTGATACAATTTCAGATTTTATTCAGGGGTTGTCCACTGGCAGCTGGTCAGCAGCCCACACTTCCCTCGTCCTTGCTAAGATTCAGGCAGCCTCTGGTACGGGCTACTCCCTGTTCTCCAGCCTGCGGCCCTGCCCCCATCTACCACCGAAATGACCCAAGCAAGTTCATTTTACTGAACCTGGTTTTCTCATTTGACAAATGAGAATAATTAAACTTCTATTTCAAAGTTTATGGAAGGATTAAGTGACCCAACTTGTATAAAGCGTCTAGTTCAAACCAGGCCCACGGTGAGCAATTAAAACATGGTCTTATTAACAATATATTTGATCTAAAAGAACTACTGTGCAACCCATCTTTTTACATCAGAGTGGTACCATGTCAAGAATTCATGAGCAATTTGTCTGGTCTAAAACATTTTGCTTCTCCTACTAAAACTCCTTATGTCTTATTATTTCGTATCCTTTTATTATCCCAGTGATGGTGACAGCAATTCCCTGAATGGGTTTAATAAGACCTTGTATTTATGGAGCTCTGTGGTCTTTTTGCTGTGCCGTACAGAATGCATCTCAGGGCTTCTTGTAGGTGCTGTGTGCTGTGTTGTCAAGGACCAGGGCCCTGGGCTGACACAGTGCCATCTGCTCTGAGCAGATTACAGAGGAAATCAAAGTCATGATTCTATCCCCAAGGAAGGTTTAATTGTGCCGATGAGAAGATGTCCGCGTGGAACAGTGTGGTGTCTCTAAACAGCCCCCCAAGTGTGGATTTTAATTTGCTCTGGTTAGACTGCTTATTTGCTAAGGTGAGATGGGACAGGGATGAAAGTGGAACAGCTCCATGGGAAGAGGCAGGTTTGCCTCCACCTGCATGGAGGAGCTGCAGCGGCAAGGCGCCCTGAGGGCGAGGCGCAGGTGGACTGCTCTGCCTCCGCTGGCTCCCACCATCCCATCCAGGGGTCCCCACCTCCTGCTTCCTTTTTACCTTGTATGTTGGGTCTGCCTCCTTGTTCTCTGAAGTGGAAGCCTAGAGACACGCCCAGAGCAGAATGACAACATGGTGCTGACTGACTGGGAAGTGCCAGGCAGCTCCACATGCAGGGGAGCTTGGGTGGGCTGCCTCGTTCTCATTATCTGCTGTAACAACCCACATGTCATGTCTTTGTAGTTTAGGTTTACAACACTGTTGGATGTAAAACAGTGTTTTCCTCTTCTCTATTGTTTCAGCGAGCCCTTTTGGGTAGAGACAGGGAGTATATATAGTACACTGTTGCTCCCCAGAGCCTGATAAATGACATTCAGTGTCGGGTAAACACCAGTGACACCAATTTACAAAGAGGTTGTGTTCCCAAGGTGCAGGAAGACAGCCAGGATGGTTGGACACAGGACAGCTTCTCTCTGTTGAAACTGCATACATGTTATTGGTCCCTTCCAAATTATCTGCTCCCAGAGTCACAAATCAATGTATGGTGAAAACCGTACATTTAGGACCCTGTATTGATGCAGAATCAAGTCTGTGCCATGCCTGGGGCCATGGGCCCCTTCTTTGACTCATGCTAGGGGCCAGCACTGGCCGGTCCCTGCAGCTCTCATTGCACAGGTGTGGCTTGCGTCTGCTGAGGACGGAGCCCTGAACAGGTTTCAGAGCCACTGTCGGACAGCTACGTTCACATAATTTAGTTCTCTTTGGGTACTTGAATTGAGGAAGAAAAATCTAGTACTGTTCAGCTGTTTCTCTTATCGTCCACATTCAGGACTAAGACATGTGTGTCTATGTAACTTGTGAGTTGGAGTTCAGTAGGAACAAGGAAGAAGCGAAAGGTAGGAATGGATTGTTTTGAACTTAGGTCATTTTTGCCAAATCTTCTTTTCTTGTTTGTGTTTCAGATTTGAAACATGCCAACTATTGGACAGTAGCCATTACCAATTCATTCCTTCATTTATTCATTTAACCAAAGATTCATTGAACAGATATTTTGTGCCAACTGCTATGCTTGGTACTTTGAATTCATCCCGGAATAAGAACAGCAACAAAAGGTGGAAGGCGTAGCTTTGGAGCTTACATTAGAATGGGAGGAAGCACAGCGTAGGCTTTTTTAGAATGTTAGAAAAGGATAACAGCTGTGAAAAAAATAGAATCCGATTAGGAGGGCTGGCGCACTGCGCACAAGGAAGCAAACTTTTTTCCTTTCTTTTAACGTTCTGACTTTGACTGAAATGTTCTGGCTTGAGGACTTGAAAGGGCTCCGCATGCAGTGTGGGTTGGTTTCATTGCTTTGTACCCTTTTGTTCTTTCCGTTCTGACAGTGGCCCCCGGCTCCTGAGTTAGAGCACCAGCCACAGCACTGCAGCTGCTCATTATTGGGTTTTGGTCTTTGATTTCTCGGTAGACTGTAAACTGTAAAATAGGGCACACTTCCTCCAAGCCAATACTTCAATAACCCAAGTACCGGGAGGGGCGTCTCATCCAGTGTTTACTGTGTCCTGAGTACCTTGTGCTAACTCATTTTGTCTTCCAACTGGGCTTTTGCAGACAATGAAATCCTGCTTCACAGACCACAGAACTGGCGTGGGGGGAGGTGACAGCTCAACCCACAGTGCATGCGCCCCCTGCTCACCTGTGGGTGGGGCCTAAGAAATGAGAGGAAAAGGGAGCACAGAGGGATGCAGGGTTGCACAACTAGGAACTCTCAGCTATGTGGCTCTCCTCTTCTCAGTCATTTCATTTCACTTCACAGCGCTGCTGGCCCAGGAGGTGGTTCCTTGGAAATTCTCGAAGTTTCACTTCCCTTATTTCTGCCTTAATTCCTTCCCACTGTTTCCATGCTGATCCTGAGGGGCAGGCACAACGGGAAATGAGATTACCAAAGGCAGAGCTGCCTGAGTCTGTAGTCTCCGCTGGGCTAAGAATCTCCACACCCTTTTTATTGTCTCTGAGTTTTGCCTTGATTCTTTTTACTGCTGCTTGCTGCAGGGTCCTTTCAGGCTGCAGGCTCTTTTGATGGCAACAAGAACAAAGTGCCTAAGAAGGCTGTGCTCTGCTTGCCTTCCCTTGCACCTGTCTTTTCGCTTGGCAGAGAGATTCTGCATGACAGAGGTGCATCTGGGTGCACCTTCCAGGGCTGTGAGCGTCTGCTTGCCCTGGAGAAAACCAGCCTCTTCTTTCCAGGAAAGGACCTGGCGCTGCCAGAGAAGTTCAGCGACCTGCTTCCCACTGGGTGATGTCCTTGAGATGTCAGATGAGCGCAGGCTCAAGGACGAAGAACAGACACCCAGTGTAGGTCTGCAGTAAGGACATGCGTGGAACCCCGGGAACAGACCTGGTTCAGCTCCTGCGCGTGTCAGATAAGGACTTCAGAGGCAAGGAGGGAAGCTGTGTCCTTCTAACACATGGTGGTGTTGTGTGTCCTTCTGACAAATACCTGCTTCTTATCGCTTCCAATTGCTTGCAGTTCAACCTGCTGGAATTAGCAGTATCAGTTTGTTTAAGTAGGCATGGGTAAACCAACGCTGCTATTTTTAAATCCAAGGAAGGCAGTTCAACTGGCCCATAAAATAATTCAGTGTTGCTTTAGTTTATTTTCAACCTGATATATATATATATATATATATATATATATATATATAAAATTGATATATATATATATATATATAT
>NDGM011047668.1:0-12915 GCA_002564305.1 Octomys mimax | reverse complement strand
TTGTATTTGGTACAGGGTCTACAGGGTCTCACTATACAGATTGGACTTGTAGTGATCCTCCTATTTTCAGCCTACCAAGCACTGGGATTATAGGTGGGCATCACCATACCCAGTCTCAGTCACAGTCTCAGCGCATCCTGGGGGCAGGGCTGGCACAGCATGCCGGGAATGAACCCCGGTCCCTGCTTCTGCCTAAACAGGTGCTTTAATCCGCTGAGCTATCTGACCAGCCCAAAAGCTTACATCTTATTCTTCACATTCTTAACCCTCTCTAAAGTATTCCTTCACCAACTGAGTGGTTACAGCAGACCTGGAAACACATCTAGCCAATTCTCTAGATTCACCTAATCATCTTCTAATTTAATGGACACTTACTGAGTATCAGGCCTGTGTCGTCGGTGGTGTTCAAGGCAGAGTTCTTGCCCTCAAGAACTCTCAGATGGGCAAGACAAGCTCATAGACCAGCAGCTTTGTCACGTTGTAACTATGGTAGAGGAAACCCTGGGGGCTGTGGTCTCTGAGCTCTTGCCCAGTGGGGAATTTGGTCAAGGAAGACTTCCAGGAGGCATCAAAAGCACAGTGACCTCTTAGATTGAGATCCAGTATACCTCTCATTTATTCATTGTGACATTGCCTCAAAGCAACCTTGTGGCAGAGACAGGCAAAGGATCGCCATCTCCACTCTGTAAAGAGACAGAGACCAAGAGCTTAGGCTCATGCAGCCAATGGGGCTAAGTAGGGAGTGAAGAGAATGTCATAATGTCACACACTGTCACAACATTATGTCACCCTGATCCACCTTGTCACAAGGCCTTTCAGACTCAGTGACTTCTCAGTAGCCCAAAGGTAGCATCAAAAGGGCCAAGACAAGTAAGTACCCCAAGATGTCTAGAATATCTCAGGTGTGATATGGCATCAGAGGCAGGGCACATACCCACTGGCCAGGGACACAGTCTCATGGGTCCACTGCCACAAAGTAGCAACCCTTCTGTATGTATCACAGGTGCAGGCCAAGCTCCCTCTGAGGCTTCTCCATCCCTGGGTCACTGGCAGGAATAGTCTACATGCTTCGTATGCAAACTACAGCAGAACTGTGACCAGGGTGCAGAGGTGAAGGGAGGGTGAGAAGCAGCCAGCACACAGCTCTGGTACAAGAGCAAGGGGCCCCAAGAGGCAGGTAACATGGGATCCTCTCTTGCCTTTGTGTCCTTGATGTGATGAAAAACAAGAGAAAATAAAAGCAACTCAAAATGCTTAAGGGCCAACCAAATAGCTCAGCGGATTAAAGTGCCTACTTAGGCAGACACAGGGGCCGGGGGTTCGATACCCAGGCATGCCATGCTGGCCCCACCCCTGGGGCACGCTGAGACTGGGAGTGGTAGTGCGCTCCTGTAATCCCAACTCTTGGGAGGCTGTAAACAGGTGGATCACTATGAGTCCGATCTAGTAGTGAGATCCTGAACACCCTGTAGACCCGTAAAATAAAAAATTTAAAAAAGCTTAAGAGCACAGACTCAGAATCCTGCACTTGAGTGCACCTACCTTTAAGCTTTGTGATGTGTGCCCTGATGCAGTACTGGTGACGACAAATGGCCACTCAGGATGGCTGGAGAAAGCCCCTGCCCCATAGAGTCTGTGGGGAGTACAGAAGATGGTGTAGATATTGAAGTATCAGTGGTAGTAGTTGGATAATTAGCAGTATCTTTTGATAATTCCTGCTATTCTCACATAGACATGGCCACTTGATGCCTGTCCCCATAGCTAGGATAAAACTGGGGCACACTAACTGAAGATGTGGAAAAGAGTAGGGGTCTACCATGATGCTTTTACACAGATGCAAAATATGAAGGTAAAAGGTGTAAGCTCACAAAAGCAGCCATGGAACCCATACAGCTCCAGTGCCTATGATGGGAAAAGTGTGGCCCCATTCCTTGCCCCAAATGTTCTGCATGCAGCCAAGTGAGGACCACTCCCCCCAAGAGTCACAAGGCCAGAGCTCAGAACCTTAATTTTCTCTGCCTGTAAGGGAGCTCCAGGAAGCTCAAAAGGGGCCTCCCAGTCCTCTCAGGACACTTATCCTTATGCCCCCACCCCATCCATAGTACAAAATGGTATAGGTGTCTCCTTAAGTGTTCCCAACCCTATAGCCTTACCTTCCATCAGGCCAATGGGTTGGTCCCAGACTTGGAAAGGTTTCCCAGATGAGTCCTTTCAAAGCCTCTTTCTCCTTTTGGTCTCAAAAGCAGGTCTGTCTGACCATGATATCCACCTCACAGGGGGCTCCTCCCAAGGCTGGTTACAGCTAGGTGACCCCAGTGACCAGAAAAAAGAGAATTCAGGTCATCCTGGTTCCCACTGGAAATAAAGAGCCCAGTTAATGGGGTGATGGGCAGGCTCTAAAGACAGTAACCTCAACTCACATCCCTTAAGTCATAGGTTCTAAAGAGCAAAGTATAGCCTCCATGGCCCCGTAGAGCAGGAGACTGGGCCTCACCTACCCATCATGTCCCCTCTCTCTTTATACTTTCCCAAGGATAAGCAGATACAGATTGCATCCTGAAACACCACCACAATCCTTCTGAGCCCAACTTTGGAGTTCCTCCATAAGATAATCTGAGCATCCCAGTAGAAGTCCCCTGCCTTACATCTCATGTGAAGACCCCTGTTCCCTACCAAGAGTGGTCATGGCTCAGGATAGGGCCCTGGTGGGTCTGTTTAGCATCTTCTCACACTGAGCACCAACTGACGTGTAGGGCCATATCCTTCAGGAGCAGTACTGTGTGGGGTTTTTTTGTTTGTTTGTTTTTTGGGGGGGGTTTTGGTTTGTCTTTTTTTTTTTACTCAAACATCATTTTAGTACTGTGTTTTGTAGCTGCACCAACCATGCCAATAGCATCACAGCAGCTCCCACCAAGACTTCCTACAAGACAGTCACTATGTCAGACAAGTCTCTTTTTAATAATTCTACAATGTAAGCATTACATTCTCTGTTGCACAGATGAATAAATGGAGGAATCAGTTAAGACTCCATTCCCCAAAATACATATATACCAAATGATAACACTGATTGTACACAAAGAACGTTGACTTCAGGAGTGGCCATCTGCTCTGTTATTTGTTGAACATTTTTCTTTAGAAACCTTTAATGATTGTAATAATAAAATTAACACCAGTAGAGTACTTACTACATACCAAGGACCTTCTAGATGCTTCCTATGCATTGACTCACTAAATTCTTATAAGAACATAGCAGGTAGCATGGAATATCACCAAATTATACAGGAAAAGTAACCAGCAAACCCAGTGTCTCTCATTCTGGGTGTGGCAGAGCCGGTATATTCTGCTGCCCCCTATCAACTTGCGGTCTCATCCTTGGTTCTATTTCCTAAGAAAACACAGGCCTCTAGTGTACAGCAAATATACCATGACTACTGACTTCAAATAAAGCCCCTCAAGGGGCTGCATGCAGGCATTGTGTGCACTACTGGTGCTACACAGGACATGCTCCAGGAAATCTAGCCTTGGGGAAGAGAGGTTCAGATAAAGGCAGGGGCCCTGAGAAGACTGGAGCCAGCACAGTTCCCTGTCAGCCTGTACTGGGTAGATGAGGGCCTTAGACTGGGGGATTCAGGGGAGCCCAGAAGAGTGACCGTGGAGAGGCAAAGACCTTGGGGCTTGGCTCACAGCTCCAAGGAACAAGAATTGAGGCACTACTCCTCCACACAGGGTCATGTTGTGCCTGATGCTGGGCCTTGAGGGACACTTGCTATGCAGAAACTGAATCTAGGAAAGACATAGGACAGAGGCTACAGGGTCATGCCCCACCCTGCATCTCACAGGAGGCTCTGCCAACACAGCCTCCCCTCCTGCCATGTTCCCTTCCCTCTAACTGTTTTCATGGCAACAGAAGAGCATTTTCTTGGTAAATCAAAAACTGTTTTGCTTTTTCTCAAAAGTCATCTAAAATGAACCACCCATTCTTCAAGTAATATTCAAGGCTTAAAGGTCAGTCACCATGTCACCCAACAAAACTCCATTTCTCCAGCTGAGACATGGATGTCTTCTCACAAATGACAGCCCTGCCCACCCACACCTTCCCCAGGACCAACTTTAGCAACATCAGTGGATCCATTTCATGGGAATAAGAAGTGGGAGACTTTGCCAGAGGTCTCTACTCTTTTTTTTTTTTTTTCAGAACCAGGGATTGAACTCAGGCCCTTGCACTTGCCAGGGAAGTGCTTATTCCACTGAGCCATCTCCTCAGCCCTCTACTCTTTCTTTTTCCTTCAGTTTTCTGGTTTGGAAGTCATACCAGGCAGCCTTCAAGTCATTCCTTGGGTAGCAGATTACTCCCAGGCACTATGCACTGCTGAGCAGGGGAAACCAAAGAACTCTCTTCTTCCCTAAAGAAGACCAAAACCCTGCTGAAAACTAGAATAATATACTTAAATTGGGGAAAATGTCCCCAGAAGACATTTTACATAAAACTCTACATTGTTTCTCAAACAATGTCCATTGTGTCACATTTTTCTTGTGATTCAAAAACCCCTTGGTCTCCACGTGCTGCTGAAAGCCTCATGGCCCCAGCATTTTACACAAAAGTTTTCATGAGGACTCAGTTTCCCTCAACACACCTTCAAAGCAGCCACAGACTCGAGACTGAACAGTCCCCCAACCACTCCTCTAGTGGAAGAATCAATCTTTTTTGTCCGTATGTGCCCTTGTCTCCTCCTCACTGTGTAACAACACACTGTGTACCAGGTAACAACCCAGCATGGACAAAGGACTTCCAACCAGCTGCTTCTCAGGCACAAATAGCCCAAGCATTGGCTGCTTATAGGACAGGAACCAATAACAGGACAGGGCTTGGATGTAAATTAACAAAAAGGCATGTTTGATGTCTACCTGTGGGAAGCAGAATCCGCAGGTTGAGCAGTGTTCTGTGGTGCCCACTTTCTGGTGAAAAGGCTAGAGAAGCCAGGGAGAAGTTCAGTATCAACCTTAGAGTGACTTCAGTTCAGTCACTTCTCCTTGGGATGAGGCTCTTGGCATCTATGGGGGAGGAATTGACACATTTTTCCCTATGCCTCAGACTCAGCCTGAAGGGAAAGTCTGCTTAACCCCCTATATAAACAGCGAGAAGTCACCTTCTGGCCTGCTCTCTCTCAGCACCAAAGTCTGTCCTACACATCTCTGGGCACTGAAGGAAAACATACAAGGCAGATCCTTAGTCCAGTGCCCAAGTCTCCAGGGGAAAGAGCTGCAGAAGCAGGCTCAGCATTTAGTAGCCATCTCTTTACAAAGACTAAAGGTCCGTGCCCTGGAACTTGACTGCCTTAGGTGTGAACCAGCTCCACACCTTGTCTGTGTAACTGAATAAGATGAAACTGCCCACACCTTCAACCTGTAGGTGATACTGTCAGCCTCACAGGCTGATTGGGACAGCTGATGAGTTAGTATTGTAAAGTACCTGGAACAATTTGTTGGGTTTATAAGCACTGTTATTATTTTCACTGGGCCCCAGAGCACACCCCTGGAACAATTGCTCTCTAAATTCCAGTGTTAAATCCTAACTTCTACCCCAACCAGAGACACACAGACTGGAGAATGAATGCCAGAAGGAACTGCACGCGTCGCCACGTAGGTGCATGCTTAAGAACCATGGCTGACCTCTTTGCCTCCCTCTCTACCTTGCACACCACTGCCTTCTCCATCTCACCCCCATGCCGGCACTTCACACAGTTCTGGACACAGCCGATGTCCTGTGTGTTTTCTGGATTGATCCAGTGAAATATAAGGTCCTTCCCTGCCTCATCCCCAGATCTACTAAACTTCTGCTAAGTGTTGCTTTATCTCTGTTCCATGGTTCCCCCACCTCCGGAAGCCCTTAAAAATACTAAACATACCCAATGGTGACATAAAATTTTAGGAACCAAGACAATGATCACGACCAGAATGATGACACAAATAGAAGGTGCTCTTTCTTCACTTACAGAAGTCACAAAGGCACTCTCCTTGGAGACATATTTAGGAAGTGAAACTGAAGCCCCAAGACCCAACTTGTAGCACCACACACCCTTTCCATCCTCTGTAACCCTACCACCTGCCAAAGCATGCCAGGGGCATGGGGCTGTGGGCTAGGTGTGCAAGTGCCGCCCCAGAACAGCTGCCCCAACCAGAGACACCCAGGCTGGAGAATGCCAAAGGAACTGCGAGTGCCCACATGTCTGTACCCTGCAGTAGTAACAGAGCCTGTCAGTGTCAAGGCCCCACATTTGTACAGACAGGCACCTGAGTGTTTACATAAGGCCTGCAAGCCCTCCTTGCCTGATGCAAGATACAGCACAAGCCCAGTTTCCATTGCACAGTGATTCCTAGGGCTAGACCCCAGGGACCCAAGCTCTCTCCCCTAACAAGGATACCCCCAACGAGTTGCACAGCCTTTGGTTTCGGGGGAGCCTCTCATAAAGCAGCTGGAAGACCACTGCCCTTAACAAGGGGTCTCTTCCCTTTCCCAAGTGGCTTTACAAGGGCTTCTGCCACTGATGAGCATTCGAATGGCAGCAAATACAGAGAGAGATGCTGCGCTCGACTCCCCAGAGCCCCAGACTGGCTCTTAGATCACTATGAGCCCAGCGTGTCAGGAAAGTAAAACCATGGGCTCAGGCTCTAAGAAGCATCTTTGATAATACGAACTTGACCTCAACCCTGCTGAACTCTCAGACCACACGATACCTTCGAAGAAGTGCCATGTAAGTATGTTAAAGTGAGAAATTACACCGAGGAGAACACAAGTCCTTACCATTTTATTCAAAAATGTTTACTTCATGTTTCCCTATTAAATATAAGCAACTTCCCCCTTGTATATATTTGCACCACATTCACACAATGTGTTCCCCATCAACATTTGAATTATGGGCGCAGGCCCTGAAATGTTAGTTTTGTGCTAAGATAAATATTGGAATAATATTCACTCTGCTTTTTTGAAGTAGTCAACATCACAGTTTGTGACTGAAGAGCTAAGGCAGCATTTGCTTTTTTAAATAACAAAAAGATAACCAAGCAATCCCCTGGGGGGAAACATCAACAGGGCCTCCAGGAAGGCTTTCACTCACAGCTTTGTCTTCACTTTATCTGTAAACAGCACTCAAGGCAGAGCTTCTCTGAAGGCAGTGGGCAAATATCCTACATGTCCAAGCCTATCCCTACAAGGGTGACATTTACTGTGTACCCAGCACCTGCCACTATAGTCCTAGTAAGGTAAAACTGAAGTCCCAGCACCATCATCAAACCCAGTATAGGTTTCCTGATGACAGTAACACGATCTAGAATAAAAATGGAAAAGAGAGGGCCGGGGAGATGGCTCAGTAGAATAAGCGCTTGCCTGGCAAGCAAAAAGAGAAAGAGAAAGGAAGAGAGGGTCACCCATGGCCCTGGGAATAAATTCCCTCTTCCCTTCCTATTTGGGACACTTCAGGTGTAAAAGTGTTGGTCCTCCCCCTCATACACCCACGCATATCTCTCAGGTGGTTTGCCCAAAGCCTACCTTACAGGGCAGGCTAAAAAAAGTAAGGACCCCTGGGGAACGGCTCAGAAACACGACACATTCTGCCCCACCACAGGATCACCATGATGGCTACGGTCTTGGAAAACCCCAAAACCAAAGCACAGTCCAGGCTACCCAATCAACAGCCCGTCTCTTCCAAGATCATTCTGATCATTCTGGCCATTTTGAAAACTAAAAATGCTGCCAGTGTTCAGGCAGGCAGCCTCCCCCTTGCAGGTGAAGGGCCTCAGGGATGGTCCAAACGGGCAGAATCATGCTGAGTCCTCACACCGGGATCAATTCTCTCTGTGGTCACAAACCAAGTCTGTGAGGGAATCAGGGCAGGAATGAGGATCCTCATTTTACATACGTGGAAACTGAGGCTCAGAAAGGCTTACTCAAAACTGGAAGCTAAGGACAGAAGCCTCCGTATGACCCCTTCCAGAGTCTGGGTCTATGGACTGCAACACTAGAGCCTTCCCTGTGTGCTCTGGGAAGTCTGAAAAACTGGATCCAGAACCTGTAACGGCAGCATATCCTATAGCTTCTCAGGAGCTCAGTCTCCTCCACTGTAAAATAAGGGGGTTGTGGTAATTATTAGTATGATTACTACTACTTTCAGAGTATTAGCGTTTCAAGGTCCCTTCTAGCTTAGCTTTTGCTCCTAACCTGATCATCCTTCTAAAATAAAAAGAATCATGCTCAACTGAAAGCTGCAATGCCACAGCCAGAAAGCCACCTGCTGCCCTGGCTCCCTTCCACTCACAGCCCCTCAGAGACCCAGCCCCATAGCCTGCACCCCCTAAAATTCAACCAAAAAGATGCTGCAGTACGTGAGGCTGGAGCCTCCTCTAGCTTCCCCGTAAGAAAAATGTGACGCAGTTGGGTCTGACTTGGAGAGCATGAGGTTATGATAATTTGAGCTCCATTCAATTATTCCAATTAAATGCATGAGTGGAATAAGTGTAGCTGATGGGCTGGATTCTTGTTAAGGAAAATACACGGATTTCTCTTTCAAACTGGAAGTTGTCTCCAAACAACAGATCTAAACGAATGAAGTAACTTTAGACCTTTTCCTTTTCAGCCTATGCTTTGCTCGGAGGAGAAATATGCCTGGCTCGCCAGAATGCTGAGCCCTTTCTGGTGATCTGCTTGCCTTAAATTCAACTAATTAAATTAAGTCACCACCAACTCACTCTCAACTAGGGAAGCGGGGGGCCCATAAATTATGCTACCCTGAACTCCCCACAAATTGTCTCTCCCCAAAGAGAGCTTTGCCATTTGAGAAAACGCATCCAAAGGCGGCACAAGGCAGCAAGACCCTGGTAATTGGTCCTCTCTCAGCCTGCCAGTGAAGAGATAATGAGTGGCCTACGCTTGTGGAAGCTCAGCAAACAAGATAGGCAAGGGTCTGGGCCCCAGAACTCAGACCAGTGGCTGGCTGGGCTTCCTCTGCGAGCACACTGCCATAGTAGCTGCAGGACAAAGAGGGCATGAGAGCCTCTGGGGATAGCCTCCCTGCTCTATCTCGAACATACTCCTCACAGCCCCCAAACCACACAAGCGGTGGCAAACCTGGACAAGGGCAGCCCGTAGGACTTGTAGATGCTTCTCTAAGCCTAGCTTGCTCCACAGGACAGCACAGCGCATGAATCCAGGAGCGCCACACATGAACAATGGGCTGGGAGCTGTACAGGAGGACAGCCCTGCACTCTGGGCCGCAGAGCAATGGCTCCAACATTACTCAGCAACTCTGGCAACTTTTGCAAAGCAAACCAGGCAGGACTTCCTGGAGGAAGAAGAGAAACAAGAATAACCCTTGGAAAACCCCTACAATTCACTAGAGGGATTCCCTTTACTCAGTTCCCCATGGTCCTTCCAAAGTACTCAGGGGAACAGAGTGGGGGGTACGCTCCAGATAATGGCTCTGCCTCTCTGTGTTCCCAGAAGTTACTATTTTTCTGCCAAAGCAAAGAAAAAAGCTCTCCATCATTTTAGCAATGGGAGTGGCCCCCATTTATGCAGGGAAATCCCCCGAGTGTGTCAGGGGGAAGATCAGCAAGAGCCACGCAGCCGGGAAAGTAAAAATGCAGGCAGGCCTGGGATGAGAAGTTTGCAGAGAGCTAATCCCCCTGCACCAAGGGACTGATTTTAACAAGGCAGGCTGTTTGCAAGGCAGCACTTGCTGCCTCACATGTGCTGCTGTGGCAGGCTCTTCTGCTTTGTTCTGCATTCAGAATTTTCTCATTTCAGGCTTTGTTACCCAAAAATGACTGTACTGCAAAGACCAGCTCCATTTTGGACAACTGCTCAACTTAGGGGACATTTTCTAAACGTCATTTCTCTGTAGCACGCTGCCACTCAGAACGACAAGGTGGGCAGGGTGGTTTCAGGTTCTCTCCCCATCCACATCTGCCTATGCTCCCTGCTGAGCTGGAGTGTACCCTAGGGAGAAGCTGAGCGCCTGGGCTGAGGAACAACCTGGGTAATTGGGCTCTGTAGCTAGGAAAACCCAAAGGCCACGGAGGAGCCAGAGCTGGTTCCTCCCCACACTGCTCTCTAGCCCTGCTCTCCCAGGATTTGGACAATAGCTATAATAGCAGATATTATTGAGCGCCATGCCCCAGGCACTGTGCCAGGCACTTTACATGCACCATTTCATTTAATCCTCACAGCAACTCTGTGAGGTGGGCACCACTATCCCCTCTTACAGACAAAGAAACTGAGGCTTAGAGGAGCTCAGGAAGTTGGCCAAGGGCCCACAGCTGGCCCCTGATGGAGCTGGGTTTCCAGCACAGTACTGGGTCCCAAATGCTGTTCCTAAGCTCACTTACCCACTCCTCAAGCATGCACCTGCTCTACCCTGTGACTGGCTTTGAGAGCCACTGGGTGCAGGATGCTGTACTAGGAAAAGCTGGTGAGCACAGAGAAAGAACTCTGCTGCTCTCCTGGCAAGCCAGTACAGGCACGCCACCACAGAGCCGTGTGCTCCTGGGACACATCGGCCATAGCACACTGACTCTAACACAGGGAACAGTATGAGACCCCCTGGGGATCCTGAGGGGCAGCATCTGTCTCAGTGCCAGAGTAGCTGGGCCATTAGAGAGCTGTCCCATCAGAACTACCCCACCATGTCAACCAGAACACTGGAGGCAGCCGGCTGGGCCACTTTCTGAGTCACAGAGGGGTGTGGGTGATGCGAGGAAGCCAAGCTGAAAATTGACCTTTTCCTGAGGTCACTGCCAGCACAGCCCTGCTCACAGGGCAGGCATGTGCCAATGGCTTAACCTACACAAAGGGGACTAGGCAATCATGCCAATATGTGACACTACCATCACTGGGAAAATCCACCAGTGGCCCCAGCAAAGGGGGAGCAACATCCTGGCAAAGTCAACACCATGACAGAGGCCCAACTATGCACAGCACTGTTGCGAGGGCCCTCATTCCCCAGCACATGGGCCAAGGTAGCCACACCTTCCCCTGCCAGCATCACTTCTCCCAGCAGCCTTAGGTAAACACACACCAATTGGTACTCACTGAAATCTGAATATGAGAGATGGAAGCCCAGAGTTGTAAGCAATCAGACTTTGTTCATTTTGTCAGGCATTGCCCACAAGATGGAGCATGGCTCTAGGGGTGTGGCCACCACCAGCCAGAACAGCCACATCTGCTTGCATTTCATCACCAACGTGGTAAAGCTTGACTCTCAGCTGACCTTGAAATTCACAAACTCCGGCAGGGGTGGGGGGCGGGGGGTGTAGGATGGAGGATAGGAACCAAGAGAAAGCTGCTAAAAGGAAGCAGAAATAAAACAAGCTGGGGTTGCCCTGTGGCCCCCAGAATTAAAACCAAATGAATATTTGAAAGGGCACTTTTCCCAGGTATTTGGACTCCAACACTCCTCAGCTTTAATCAAGTTCTTGGGAAAGAAAGCCTCAAGTGCCTGTAATTTCCTACCTACCTTCACCTGCATGGCTCAGCCTGGATCTGGGAGTTATTTGGAGCTGGCTTTCCCCAAAGGTGAAGCCCCTCTGCAATGCCCTCTGCCAGGCCAGCCCTGGCTCATGGCTCCTGACAGGGCACCTGGGACCTGGGCTTTCTAGCCCTGGACAGCATCCAGAAAGAGGTTTACATTTCCCTGGTGTGTCAGGAAGGCTCCATAGAGGGCCTCTGTGCAGGGCCTAGCTCAGATGGAACCTGCCACAGAGAAGACACAGTCACCAATGCAGGGGATGTCTGAACCTGGGGTGCTGATTAATAGCTATACTTACACCTTTGCCTTCTACTTCATGGTGCTTTTGACCAGCAGAGGCAGAGAGGGCACCTGGGATGAAGATGCAGGAAGCCACACTTGCTATAGGACAATAGAGCAGCCCCATTGTTTCCTGAGCCCCAGGGTCTGCCTCAGCAGCAGAAGACTGGAAAAGACAATGATGCAGCTTGTCTTCATGCAGCTACATACACTAGTATATATGTGCACAATTTTTCACTTTACAAAGATTCTTCATTCCTCCTAACCAAAGCCCTAGGAGTAGGAGCTCAGAGAGGGGAGATGGTCTTCTCAAGGCCACAGAGCTGGCAGGCAGCAGAGCAGGAACGAGACTCAGTTCCGTGGGGCTCACAGGTCTGCAAGTTCCATGGTTCCACATTGCCTCTGGAGGCCTTGCCTGCTCTGGCATTCACATGCCATTTCTGGGACTTCCAGGCTGCTTGCTCCTGGGGACTCGCCCCCAGAGAAATTATGGCATCTGTGTTCTAGAGTGAGCCTCAGAGCCTCAGAGCCCCAGAGCAGAGGGAAGGCAGGGGAGGAAGAGGAAGCTGCAACAAGCAAGAGGCATCGTGGGAGGGCTGGGCCAGGCCAGGCCGGGTCCTCTGGCCGCAGCTGCAGAAAGCTCCATCAGTGCCTCTCCGAGGGCTTACAGCAGACCAGGTGCTTCCCGCCTTCCTCTCATTCCATCCCCCACAGTCCTCTGCGAGGGGAATGCAGGTGGAGTGTCCCAGTCCAAAGCTTTGAACTGTCAAAATTCAAAACCTTTTGAGCACTGACACAACATCACAAATGGAAAGACTATACCTATCCTCATGCAACAGGCCATAGTCAAAACACAAGTATAGCTTGTCATGACATGCCAGTTGCTGCTGTGCTATCTCTCGGGTAGATGACTGTTCAAAAAGAATGGGGTGGTGAATGAAAGCAAGAGATAGGAAAAGGAATATAGTGGGACTGTCCTGCCTCAAGGTTGTATATGGTTAGATTTTTGGACTTATGTGTAAAAGTAAGTATATAATTCTTTATGCCTATTTTTAAATATATTCTAATTTTTAAGTGTTTTTTCATCATATTCTCTAGGGACTTAAAGTTCAACATA
>NDGM011047638.1:0-11800 GCA_002564305.1 Octomys mimax | reverse complement strand
TCAGTGGAATAAGTGCTTGCCTGGCAAGCACAAGGTCCTAAGTTTGATCCCTGGTACCACCAATAAATAAATAAAAAAATTAGAAAAGAAAGAAAATGGAACAGAATAGAGGTTTCAGAAACGACCCGAGGCACATTATGTCATCTGATCTTTGCCAAGGAGGCCAAAGGCATAAGCTGAAGGAAAGATAGCCTTGTTGACTCAGAATGCTGGGAAAACTTATTACTCACAAGCAGATTAAATCTAGACCCATTTCTCTCACTATGTACTAAGATAACATGAAAATGGACCAAAAATATTAAAATAGAAACACAACCTATGGGAAGATAAAATAGTAAAACTTGGAAGCATAGACACAGGTAGGACTATCAGAATGGAACCCAAATTTGCACAAGTAACAGAAAAATCAACAAATAAGATTATATTAAATTAAAAAGCTTCTACTCAGCAAAATAAATAACCAAAAATTGAAGAGGCAATCTACACAGTAGAAAAAAATTGCCATCAACTCTTCAGATGGAGAACCAGTATCTAGAATATAATATATAAAGAATTCAAAAAATCAGAACACCCCCTAAAACAAAAGGCCTAATAAAAAATGAACAACTGAAATGAAGAGACATTTCTCATAAGTACAAATGTCAGATAAGTACCTGAGGAAGTGCTCAACTTTTCTGGCCATCAGTGAAATGTAAATTAACATTGAGATTCCATGTTACCCCAGAATGAAATCAGATAACAACAGAAAAGCTTAAAGGAAAATGACAAACTTCTACATTGTTTGGGGATATAAATTGTTATCACCACTATGGAAATAAGTTTGGAGATTCCTCAAAAGACTAAAATTGGAGCAGCTTGTAGATCTTTTGTGAGTGTCAGCCATCTAGATGACTCACGGCAATGTATTAATTATTGTAACTGTCCTACTAACCTGTTTTGAAACTGTCTCATTGATATTTATTTCTCATTAAAATTAATAAAAAATTTTTAAAAACTAAAGTTGGAAATTCTACTTGACCCAGCCATTCCCATGTAGGTACCTTCACAAAACAAAGTCATCATACTCCAGTGTCCATGCATGCCTATGTCCATAGCAGAACAACTCATATTAGCCAAAGCTTGGAAGATTATATCAACAAAGAGATGAATGCATAAAAGATGTGTTATCAATGCCCAATAGAATAATATACTGCCATAACAAAGGATACATTTGAGCCAGCTGTAGGAAAATGGATGCACCTTGAGACCATAATGTTAGGTGAAGTAAACCAGATATACCAGCTTAAATGTCATATGGCATTTCTTATATAAAAATCCCAAAGGATATATCATTTTAACAACAAAAGACAATAGAAAATAGGAAGATAGATCTTTTTGCAAATGATAAGAAACATTTAGAGATGGAAGAAGCAGCAGGGAGGACAAGAAATAAAAATAATTAAGGTATGTTACGTGTATGTATACATACCAACAATGAATGTAGCACTTATGCAAACATGTACTAATAAATAAATAACCAGTTTTGATACATAGCATGGCATTCATTCTACATTATGTCCTATTTGTGAAGGAGAAAAGGAGGAGAAAAATATTTTTTACCTGTGTTCCTGCTGTTTAGAATACTTTTTTATAAAATATCAAAATTGTATGTATATGCTTCATAATTATTAATGATTGAGAGAGTTATGCTAAATTACATATGCCTGTTAACAGAAATATCCAAAGTGGTATCTTAGAAATAAAATGTCCAAACTGCAAACATTAATGTAGATATTATGTACTGCAAATATGTACGAATTAAACAATGAAATAAAGGGAATGATATAAAGATATGGATTTTTGTCAATCTGGTGGGAAGAAACATAGTGAAATCAGAAGGAATTATGTTAGATTTACATATTATGGGACACGTTTAGGAAGAAAAATAATCTATCATCACTGGGCCCCAAGCATGTACAGTGAACTTGCCTCATGGAAGTCATTTTTATAATTTAAGAAAGACTGTTAGGTAGAAATCATTATTTTCATTTCTTAAATTATCAGGTTCTTGAGGTTGCAGAAGTTGGTTGAGACAATGGTTTGTGTTTAACAACCCATTTGGTATGTGAGAACTTTATATACCATTTTCCTCACAATATAATCATGGGATAGGTCTTAGCAATGATACGTGTAGTTAAGCAATGATATATGGAGTGAAAAATCCTGCTTAAGTTTTGATCACTATTGAGTTACCACAGAAGGAGACTTCACCTCGTCATACAGATTTCTAAGTAAAGGGTAAACCTTGTTTTAAGGGACTGAGGTGTTACAATTGTTTATAATTGTGTGAAAGTGTAATATTCTGATTAGAACCAAGGAGGAGCTGAGACTTGAACTCAATTCTGTTAAGCTCAGTACTACCTCTTCTCTTTCACCCAAAGACATAGGCATTAGGATGAGTCTAGTAGGAGCCAGAGACAAAGGCTAAGGAAATACTTGGTAAGGTCAAGTAAGAACATGAAAGGATTTGTAAATAAGACCTTTTTATTCATTTAGTAATTTGAGAAATAGTTTTGGGGTACCCACTGTGTGTCCAGCATTAGGAATACATAACACAAACAAAATCTTAGAAATGACTTTGACTCTTTTAAGTTGTCAGGGACAGGGAGAAACACTAGCACACAGATTTAAGGCAGACTCTAGTGCCTAGAAATCCCAAATCAAGCCTGAGTCATGGATGCTGTTATGCCAACTGATCTGCCATCCAACATTATGTTTTCCCCTCTGATTTCCTGTGATACTTTTATCACTGTGATTAGCTGTAATTAGAGGTTAGCCTAGGATAGTTTTGTAGAAAACCTTGCTCCTTGAAGTCCTGATTAATCCAAATTAGCATTCTCTCCTCAAATTATAACAATACAGCTCAAATATTAGAGAGGGCTGGAAAAGGTTCCCAGGAGATAATAGTTCTCACTTAGGTGAGGCAGAGAAGACTGGTAGAGTTGTAATTTCACTGGGCTCTTTCAGCAGCAACTAACAGATAAGTATCAGACACTTTTAGGATAAATTTAATTCTTTATTCTACAAAGGACATTAAGCACAGAAAAAATTAAAAGGGTGATAAAGTTACGGAGCCGGCTAAGGACAAAACTATGAATAGTGCCTCCCCACCGTGTCAGTTCCTCTTAATGCTACTCAGAATGTTATTTTACCTGATGACTATGGAAGCACTTCTATAAAGTAAGCTTATAGAAAATTTTATAGCAGTTTGGCATTATCATGATGTACAAACAACTGATCATTTTTCTAGTACCTGTTACTGATTTAAGCAATATATTGATGACAATTTTGGGGGGAGAATTTCATTCAGTACGTTCCAAAGCAAAGTATGATATTTTGCCACCTTTCCATAGTACCCTGTTGAATGTTTAGATTGATTTAATTTATTTTGGGGAGTAGCCCAAGCACGGGGCAATCCAACACCAGCAAAACGGCATTAGGCCTCTTTCCTCCTCTCCATACATACTTTCTGTCCCCAGAGAAGTGATATCTATTCACTGAACTACAGACATCTTTTATGCCTCCTTCCTGGAAAATATTTCATATTATTTTTTGTAGATATTTTTACACATTTAGCATTTTCTAGGTTGTCAGCTCCATGGAGACAGAGTCTTTCAAATCTAATGCATGTAACTATTATTTTGAATAAATATGACACATGGATTATAGTCAAAACATTTTTATTCTCCACTAGTTCTTCAAACTTTATTCAGTAGAAATAGTCTACCTCTGTCTCTGGGTAAGTACCCTGTAGGCCCTGACTATTTTGCTTTATTATAAGTAACAGATTCTACTAAAATAATTACATACACATAGTCATAACTCAGTAATTACTGTACTCAGTCCAATGTAGAAGACAAAATCTCAAATTAAGATTGATCATTAATTTTCTCCTGACATCGTAAGGATCGTTGCCCCATGTTCCATTTCTTCCCCTGATCACTTCTTCTTCCACATTCAAATAGTCTTGATAATTTGCTATTGTTATCCATTTAAAGGCTCAACTGCCCTATCTGTCTGGGTTTTTATGGAAGTTCCCTTATGTAGGCAGAATTCATAAGAGACTAGGTAGGAAAACTCACCAGGGTCAGATTCTTCTTGGCCTCTGTAACACTCCATCCTGCAGGGCATAAGTCAGGACCCCTATTATTAGTCATGGATAGATTAGAGTATATCTTTGTGGCTAGATCCAGGCAGAAATCAGATCCAGAGGAAAATTTTAGATTCCTTGATGTTTTGGAGAACATAAATTCTAACTTATATGTCTTGCTTAGGGGAAGGTTTAATGAGCCATGAACCATATCCAAAACGCAAAATAGATGTATTACAATTTCACACATCACTTCTAATTTTTGATCATGGAGATATTACAGCAAGAAAATATACAAATCAGAAGATACTGTCAAATTATTAGACTCCCATTTAATCATTAATAATAAGTCTAGTCCTTCGTACTGAATGAGTATGTCTTGCAAGACAAGGCCACTTTGGTTTTCAGGCTTCAAATTGAATTAACAGGTTCCAAAAGCAGTAGTCTAAGCAAACAGACAGCTCTCTCCTTCCAGGCATCCAGGATAGTTGAGCTAAGAGATAATGTCATCACCTTCAAGGTCTTAATGTTTCCCCAGTTTACTACCTATGCATTTATTTCTGTTCCAGTTCAGGTGAACTGCCACAACTTGCTTGGCTTGTAAGCTACCCCAGGGTTTATCAAAGCACACTACAGTGGATATAGGTGGGTCATGGGGCAGTGGGTCACTATCTAGTCCCTTTCCCCTTCTCCTTGGGCACTTGTCCCCTTCTCTGCTTCTCAACTTGCATGAACTAAGCATCTTTGTCACACTGTGCCCTTCCATCATGTTTCAGCTGTGAAACCAGTACACAATAGACAGAATTCCCTGAAATCCTGAGGCAAATTAAACCTTTCTTTTTTAAGTTGTATTGGGTATTGTGCCTCAGCAACAGGAAAGCTAACTAATACAGAAAATTGGTACCAGAGAAATGGGTCATCGCTGTAATGGTACCTAACCATGTGGTTCAGAAGCCTTTAGAAATGGTTGTAGTAAGCATTTGGAAAAATTTGGAGATGTGAACCAAAGAAGCCCTAGAATGGTGTAAGCAGAGCCTGACAGTTGGTTGTGGTTAGAGATCAAAGATCAGAAAACTGGTAAGAATGTTGACAAGAAAATCCAGGCTCAATAGGTTTCAGATGGAAGTAAGGAACAAATCAGCAACTGGACTAGGGGTGATGTGTGTTACACTCTGGTAAAATTTTTTATCTACCTTTTGCCCATATCCTGAGACTGTGGGGAGCTGTGAGTGAGAGTGGTGAACTAAGTGATCTGGCAGAGGAAATTCCAATACAGTGCTATTTGGTTTGTGGCAAACGTACTTCTGGCTGCTTTTAGCCAGATTCATCATGAGAAAAGCAAAGCAGAAAAATTTGAAATGTTTCAATTTTTACCCCCAAAAGACATTGTAAAGTTAGGGCTAAAAAAAGAAATATTGCTGGAAAGATTAGCTACACTAGGGAGAAATTAAACTCAGATGTAGTAGCACATGCCTTAGCTCAGGACTCTTGGAGGTTGAGGCAAATGGATCACAAGTTTGAGCCTAGCCTGGACAATTTAGCAGTTAATAATTTAGGGAAAATCTATCTCAAAATAAAAAAAAAAAATCAAAAGGCCTAAACTTAGCATGAAGGCCCTATGTTCAATCCCCAATATAAAAGAAGAAAGAAAGATAAGAGAAAGAGAAAAAGAAGATAGGAATGAAGAAAAGAAAAGCACTTTGTATAGAGACAAAAAACCCCAACAATAACAAAAAAAGAAATCATGTCTTTATGATATCACATGAATCAGCAGTTCCACCCATGACAGGTTCAAGAGTGCAAAAGTATCAACTTTTTCTTTTGAGAAGAGAGTTCCTGGACCATCAGTTGAGAAAGATCTTCTGGGGGAGTTGGTACCCTGGGATTCATTTCACTGTGGCCATTCAAAGACTGTTACAGCCATGGTATAAGGGGGCCTGGCCACTGCTTCCACTGACAACAGACCTTGGCATCATCCATCTGATGCTGGTTTTACCAACATGCAGAGTGCAAGAGTTGTGGGGTGATAAAGATGTTTGCCCAGACTTGAAAGGAAGGGTTGGAAGGCCAGACAGGAAATCCTAGAGACAACAGTGAGTGAAGCTGTGGGCATGAAACTAAAGGTACATTGGAGAACTTGAGAGGTTGAAGATACTATGAAAGAGGGCCGTCTGCTGAGGAACACTTCAGGCTAGGAGCTGAACAAGACCATGATAAAGGCTGTGGGGTCTGAAACCAGCTAGGCCATGGGGTGGGGCTACCTGAGGCCTTTGGAGCCCATGTCTCAGTACCATGTATCCTGGATGCCAGATGTGCAGCTACAGAATTTAATGTTAACCTGCCATGTTGAGCTCTTGCTTTGGTTTGGCCCTTTTCTATCCCCATATTTCTCCCTTTTTGAATGGGAATATTTACCCTGTGCCATTTTATCTTGGGGAGAAGTAACTTGATCCTTTGAATTTTAGTGATGTTTACAGCTGAGAGTTGGAAGGAATTATCGTGCTTTGGTTGTAGACAGAATAGTTGTATTATGTAGGCAGAATTATGAACTCATGTTTACTTAGAGATAAAGTATGGTTTAAAGAAGAGTCTTTGGGTATTAAGATGACATTTAAGGAGGATTATTACTCCATGAATTAGTAAATCACACTTCTGGTGAATCTAGGTAAGTTATAAAAGTATGACCTACAGGTAGCTCCCCAAGACAAACTTACATGAGTCTCACTTACTGACTGAGTTTAGGATCTTTCCACCCAGGAATCTGATCCATATTCATAGACAGTCTGTCTCCTTTGCTGGAGAAAGAATAGTTGTGTTGTCATGCTGTGCCTCTGAAGGTGTAAGAGCATCATGTCTCGATTCATTCCATCTGTGCATTGCTGCAGTTCCTCCAAGTCCACTCATTTCTTGCACCTAAGTGGGTCTGTTAGTGAGTACAGGGGGATAATCTGTCTATTCTAGTCACCTAAGCCTGGAAAGGAGTTCTGATGCACTTGGACACCTTCTACTTTAATAGACCCTTCAAATTTCCACAGGGCCAGCCAAGCCCCATATGGACATACCTAAACTAGGTTTTCATTCTCCTCCTTCTTGAGTTTATGCTCAGCCCATTCACCACTGTCCACAAGTCAGTAAAAACCCAAATATAGCATCTTTTACCACTGTTAGGTTCTTCTACCACTCTTGGAAGCAGCACTTAATTTAGCCCACTCAGCTGATTTTTTTCTATCCTAATAGCACCCTCCCAAATAGGATGTTGTCCGTTCACCTTGAGACTGCCATCTACAAAGTAGGCAGCAGCTCCACGTGTCTGTGGTGCTGGAGATTAAACCCAGGGCTTCTTGCAGGCTCATTAATCATTCTATATCTGTCCCACAACCCCAGTGCTCTCAAAAACACTGGGTACATAGAGAGCTGTATAAGGATACTGTCTAGTTGCTGATAAAATCCAATGGGTCATCAAAGGGTTTCAGAGTAAATTCTGGCAGAAAAAGGCTCCTTATCCATGAGTATCTCTTTCTTGTATTCCTCAGGTAGCATGATCATATATAGATGATTTAAATTCTTGCAGAGTGGAAGGTACTGACGAGCCTTTGCAGTCAGCCCCAATCCAGGCTCCACAAAGAGCATTTGTCCAGAGCAGCTCTCTAATTTCTATCCTGTAGTGATATTTTGGTTCCCATTCAGTAATCCTGACAAATATTGCTTAAAAGTAGTTTTACATTCTTTCTATTTTATAATACTTAGCAGGGGAAGTGTCCTAGCTAGATACAGTATCAAGTCTCATAAAAATTTAGGTAAAAGAGTCACAACTTTACATAAATTCTGTTTCATCTTTTTAACTTCTATAATTCTACTGTCTTAGTTACTTTTCTCTTGTTGGTGGGACAAAATACCCAACACCCAACATTAAGGAAGGCAAGATTTATTTAGCTTACAGTTTGTGGAGGTTTTAGTCAATATTCAGCTGGCTCCAAGGCAGATTGGCACATGGAAGAGGGCAGCAGTTCCTGGTTGTGGAAAACAGCTGAACAGTAACAGCAAATGGGCTGAGTAGCAGCAACAAGGCAACAGAGAGCAAATCTGTCTCCCTTATGTCACGTTTGGACTCTCTGCCCCAGGCTGGGTGTAGCACTCACACCCATAATCCCAGCATTGGACCATGAATTAATCACAAACTAGAAGTCTGTCCTATGACTACATGAGGCTTTGAGGGGACAACTAGGCAGAAACCATAACATCTATAGTCTTTATGTTTTATTTTATAGCCTTAAGCACTTTTCTACCACCAGTTCATTTTACTTTTTTGTATAAAAGGATGTGGGTCATCAAAAGGGGCTGAATCAAGAGACCTTGGCCTTTTTGTTGATCTTTACCTTGATAAATTTGCCTCAACATTGCCCCAAACAATTATTGATGTGCTTTATCATTATAATCCCTGCCTTCCTCCTTTTATCATATCTTCAAAGTAAGATAAAAACAGCAAGCTTTGTTTAGAGCCCTTTAATGTTGAAAGACAAGCAAGGTTCTCTTTGGTTCACTTAACTTTTAACAGTGTAATATTCAAACCTCTGTTAACCATGTCAATATTCATTTTATTCATCCTATTTCTTCTTTCTCTTCTTTTCCTCTCCCTATCTCTCCTTCCCTCCTTTTTACTAATTGGGATTGTACCCAAGATCTTTCCATTGAGTTACCTTCTCAGATCTTCAAATTTTATATTTTGAGACAGGGTCTTATTAAGTTGCTAAGTTACCCATACTGGGCTCAAATTTATAATCCTCTTGCCTCAGGCTCCCCAAATGCTTGGTAATGGGTGTGCATTACCAAGCCTGATTCCTCTTTCTTAATAATCATCTGAAAATTTCCATGTTGCTGAGACAAGTCCCATAATGCTCCCTTTTCCTTTTCCTCTTAGTTAAATCCCCATTAATGGTTTCTTTGTTAACCTTATTTCTTAAGAACTTTTTAAAAGTCTCCACCCTTTTGAAATGAGTCCTGTGACTCTTCCCTTTGTGTATTTCCTCTTCCATTGTAAAATTTGCATAAGTATCTGCAAGATTCATGAGGGGAAGTGGAGGCAACAATTTTGATAAGGTTTCTCTGATCGTAGCTTGATTTTGCTGTGATAGTTACATGGAGTCCCTATAGAAAAGTAGAAACTTTAATGACACCATTTTCCATGGGCCTAGAAAGGATCTTATTCAGTGTGCAACTGTTTGTCATCACAGAGCCAGTCCCATGTGGTCATAGTAAAGCCTATCAGCCACTTCACTTGGAAGGGTCCACTGGAATTTATAGGAAAAGCTGGAAATCACCCTTCTCAGAGCAGACACACTTTATGCTGGCTTTTATCCAGTTCACTAAACTAGCTGTACCTTCAGGAATAATTTCCCAAGTGAATGGATTATGTGTAGTCATCTGTGGTTTATTGTGAATTATATGTCCCATGTCAATACAAAAATGCTCTTCCACTGTGGCATTTACACTACTCTAAAATTAGTTGCATTCATAAGCCATTTTATTAAATGCTTCTCAAGAAGAAAGATTGAATTGTACAAAATGAAGCAATTCTTACACACTAGACTCTCTAGTTTCAACTCTAGAGTTTAAACTCTCTAGTTTCAACAGTTTTTTGATTTTCCCTTTCCACATCGACCGCACTCTTCATGACCAAATATTTTAAAGGGTTTTTTTTGCCCTGGGTAATGTTTTCCTTTGTAGACAGATCTCTGTCTGGTGGACTCAGCTCAGATTCACAGAAATCTGAGCTTGGGTTAGCACCAAACTCTGACCTAGTTCTCTCTTCCAACTTTGTTTTGGCTTTTACAGAGACTAACCACAGTAATCACAGAAATGAATATTTTTCTTTCTTCCTATTGGATTGCATTTGCTTGTGCATACAGTGAAACCAGCTCCTTGTGAGTTAATATATATCTAAATTCCATTGGTAAATTTTATATTTAGTAACTGATTTTAACATAGCTGCCGCTGCATATGATAGGTGACTTTGTGGCCACCCAAGAATCAAAAATTCCTTACACCCCTTTTCATTTTCTCAAATCACTCTTCTTTTCACCTCTCCTCTCCACTCCACCTCCCCTCCCCTCCACACCTTCCCCTCCCTAACCTGCCCTTCCTCTTCCCTCCCTTCTCCTCCTCTCAGGAATTGAACTCAGTAACTTGTGCTTGCCAGGCAGGTGCTTATGCCACTGAACTATCTCCCTGGCCCCTAAATCATATTTCTGTGAGTTATGGTTGCTTTAGGAAATATAACTTCTGACATCAAATGTGTTGAGAAAGACAATTATCAATCAAAATGTATAGGAACTTCCCACCACCAAGTGGGCAATTCTGCAGGGAAAAACCAATGGGATATTTTTCTAATTCAACTTAATTCTGACACTAGGTGCCAGGAGATAGTGTCAGATTCTACATGTTAGCTACTCAGTCCCCAAGACTGTCACCCTCCTCCTTAGATGGACTTGTAAGCCCCAGCTTGTGAGATGTGTTTCTGAATGGGATTCTCATAATCTCCCAATTTGGTTTAATTAATTTCCTTGAGTGGCTCAGAGAGTTCAAGGCAATATTTACATTCACCCATATATTATAAATGGTATTGCAAAGGATAAAACAAAGTGATGCATAGGGTGAAGTATAAGGTAAAAGGAAAAGAGTCCGCACCTTCTCTGAGTGTGCCACCCTCCAGTACATTCATGTATTTGGCTATCCAGAAACTTTCGCAACCTTGTCCTTTTGACATTTATAAGGACTTCAATACATAGGAATGATTGCTGGAAGACTGGGCAGGGAAATCTCAGCAAGACCTGTCTATTCAGATTCTTCTTGGGCTCTCTGGGTAGAATTTCTTCCTGCAAGATCTGAGGCAGAACCAATGGGGTGAGGAGCACTTTGTCATCTGTTTATTTGTCATTGTAAATATCATGCATTTTAAATTTTATTATATTGTTGTCCATATTTTGATACAAAGATTTAGCAAGATTGATAAAGTCTCTTATCTGCCACCACCATCTTCCACCAATAAATAATGAACTATTAAATCATCTCATGATTATAAGTTTCTAAAAATATATATTGCTCCTTTTAGCAAGTCTCTTGCAGAGGGAGGAAGTTTTATTCTTTCAGTTATTTCTCTGTTTCTTTTTGTTTTCAGTATTAAACATATGTTGATTTTATTTTTGAACTTTGTGTCATCTTTTATTTTTCTATGAATATTTTCTTATGTATAAATAATATGTTTGTATAGGTCTTACTTTTTTTTCAATAATTTTATTGAGAAATGAATAGCAATGAGAGTTTCAAATCTGATTAGTAGGACACTTTCAATAATTAAGGCACCACATATTGTTGTCTTAGTAGTTATTCATTGTGCAAGATGCAGAAATAATATTTTGTTTACAAACACTATTAGAACAAATCTTTCTATTTATTGAATTAAGAGAATGTAGCTGTATATCTATCCTAACTATTTTGAATATACAGATACCAAATGGTTGTTCATTTTTATCCCCTTTTTGTTGTCTTGTAAGAGAAAGGTATTCCATTGTCATTTAAATATCATAGGTGCATGAATTCAGCGAAATATTTCAATGTAGTCCAGTAGTCCATAATAGTAGTGGGTTTTCCGTAAGACTGGCAATGTCAGAAGTT